>JAJONQ010121228.1:0-24106 GCA_036250385.1 Solanum microdontum
CAACAAAAATCGGAGGAGGCAAATCTTATTTTCTCTGCATCTCGACCCTCATCTCAGCAATTTGTTGCATCAACTGCAGGACCAGTTCATTCTGATCGACAACAGCAGGCTGAGCCACCACGACATCAGTGAGGCCGGTTTCTTCGTTGTTTTCACACATTGCTGGTTTTCCCTTCCGAGAACTTTGACTATGGAAGGAATCTGTAGGGCCTTTTGATCTTGTAAAATAGGGGTGTTCAGTCAGCTTATCAACACAGATCAGTTCTAACTACCTGTAGAGGAAAACAATTCAAAGACAAATTTGTTAGTTTTGATTCTGGACAAATAATGCAAAATATCACATAGAAAGCATGTAAACACATAAAAGTTGCTTAGTTTGAGAACATATTAACCCACGAATAATAGGGACTGATTCTTTTTTAAAACAAGCATGAATTTGCTCATTTTATTTTGAGGTTGGTGACTTAGAAAGGTTAAATTGTGTTGAACTAAGGTCTTCTTGCTACATCTCTCAGCATTTGTTGATGTGAATTCAATATTTCCTTGTAGAATGAAAGGGAGAAAAGAAAATTTTAAAAAGATAGGAGTCGGGCCTTAAAAGGCTGCCTACGTACCTCCCAAGGAGAATTCAGGTCCTACACAGTTTGAATACAAACGGAAATTCTCATTTTCATTTATTCATTTGATTGATTACAACGAAAGTGAAAAGAAAACATGCACTTAACCCCTAAAGATAGATGGTGTCATCAAAGCCTCTTCTGACTATCGTATTAGCTATGGGGGACAAACTCAACTTGAATCTTTCCCAGGTTGATGAGGGATTCCACTTCATAGCGAAACTCGAGGCACTTTCAATGTTGTGTTCTATGGCGTCATGATAAGGGCAGGGCTTCCAAATTTCAATCCCAACGGGATCGACTGCTTCATCATCCTTTCTAATAGAGGCCAAGACCCTTTTACGAACCAATAGACTGTAGATACCCAACAACGTTTTCTTAAAAGGGGTGAACTAGTGACAATAAAACAAAGTGTGTTCAATGATTGACATACTGGGCTCCGGTTGGTCACAGGTAAGGACGGTGTTCTCACCCCACATATGCGGGATTTCCCCAATGTTGATCAGATTTCGAATTGTTGCTTTAAGCTCCACACATTCTTCTATAGTGTGTCCTCTTTGGTTCGGGTGGTAGGCACACGTCTTTTGAGAGCTTTCATACCTAAAACCCAAAAGTGGTTCCTTCGAGAGGCTTCAGTATATGTGAAGCCTTAAGGTGCTCGTAAATGAGAGCACACGACATGACTCTTACCCCCACGCTATGAGTCCGCTCATAAGCTGGGAGAGTGATCTTTTTGTCTCCTCCTTTCAGGCGTACCAGGAAGGGAGGCATATATATGATTTCTTCATCGGTAGCTCCAGGATGGGTGTATTCCGAACCACTATTGGCTTCTTGATTGAAGAAAAAGTATTGTTCACGTATCTTCTGAAGCTTCATGGTTATATCATTATTGAAGACATCATGTTCCTTCCGCATAGCAACCGTCTCTTCGTTCATGATAGCATATCTTGTCATCTTAGCTGCTAACTTCGCATCTAGTGCTACACTTTTGGCTTGCGCAGCTGCGGTGGCTAGTTCTACTTCTATTCTTCTCTCTTTCATCTCTCGAATCTCTTGTTTGAATCGATGTAGTTTCATCCTTAAATTCTCCTCAGTCGTCTCCATCTCGACATTCTTTCCTTTTTCCATCCTAGCAGCAATTTTACCTTTCCTGAGATGATAGAGTAATGTTTTAGGATTTGGTAGTAGGATTTTATTTCTGTCTGAGAAACTCAAGATTCATGAAATTTTGGTTGGACATTTTGGTAGTGACTTGTATTTGATATTGTAGGGATTTTTGGAATTTTTTTGAAAAGAAGTGGGCTAAGAATGCCCTCATTCAAAGCAACGTACCACATAAACAGTTAAAGCACATAAGTAAACAGATAAATATCGCGTCCTAAACATACATGTGACCCTTTTGTGCCAAGGGTAGGCCTAGCGAATTGAAGGATGTGTATGTCTTTTTAAGCCAATTCATTATCCCTAAAATATTTCATTAATAGCATTCAAAAATGTTTGACAAACATAAAATTGGGGAAAAGAGTTCAAAAAATAAATTACAAGACAAAGTACAAATAAAGCAATCCCACGCAGGGGATGATAACAAACTTCAAGTTCATCATGATCTTTCACCAAGTCTGCTTATCTTGGCTATGCTGACCTCTTCCCACATAGCATATTTGTTCGCCCATAGGTGATCTCTTGCCAACCGAGCCCCATCTTGATGTCTGAACCTCTCGACCGACTGAATCTGCTTTTACATGTTATCATCTAGTTCTAACATGCATTGCCTGGATTTTTGTAGCTCTTGCTTCAATTGAGCTATGACTTTGGCGTCTTCCGAGTGTCGACGTTGATGCTCTAACTCATTCTTACCAAACTTCTCTTGGAGTTGATAAAGTTGGATTTGATGCTTGGCTCCAATATCTGCAATAATATGGGGAACATTTGGATCGGGTTCGATAGTTCCGACGAGACTCTTCTTTAACCATTCTTTGTAATCCTCAGAACATTCCGGACGAAACCTATTTGGCACTGGCTCACCCAATACCCTTCGAGTTTTCCATAATTGAAGCATCTTTTTAGTAAAAGGGGCTTCGCCATTTTCATGATCCGCCACAAATCTTATCATGTCTTCGATCTGAGGAAGCTCTTGTTTCCCTCCTAGCTGTCTAAGTACTCAAGAATGAGCATATGGCCGAGTTCCTCTCAACCCAGCAAATATCAAATAGGGGGCCTTTCCCCTTCGGATCACAATTTTTTTTGTTACTACCAAGCATTGGATTGACCACTGCACATTTTCCTCTCTCAAACCCTGAAGCCTCGGGTATCAAAACTCTTGGCCTCCAGTCCTGTTGAAATGATTACGTTGCACCCACCAATCGTGACTTTCGAGTTTGTTTGGTCTTTTCAAGGGATCTGGTTCTGTTGGATCATGAGCTTTGATCAAGTGTCTCATCATCCACTATTGAAGTATCAGGTTGCACCCTTGAAAGAAACGTGTGTCGCTTTTACATCTATCCAATGCCCTATAAATGTCACCAAGGATCATAGGAGTCAAACTGTAGTACTTTATTGCAGACCCGTAGCCTACTCCATAAAAAATAGCATGAGTGACCATTAGTACGCTTGGATGAATGGTGTAGTTTGGTCCTTGGGGAAACACCATTGTCCCAAGTAGGCATATCTCAAAAGCGAAGGGGAGTGTTTCCTTTCATTTTTCTTCCGAAACAAACTCTTTTATGAACTTTTCATCAGCTTTTGCGCGTCTAAATCGATAATACAACTTCCGAAGTGGAATATTTGACCCAGGAAGCCTGTCCATCCATTCAGCTTTGACGAGTGACAATTTTTCTTTGATTTTGACAAAATCTCATACCTTTGGAAAGAGAAGATCAGTATCGGGTTGGTGTTTCCTTTTGTTGCACATGCCAACACTCTCGTAACTGGCAAGAACTTCATCTATAGTCGGAGTCAACTCTACTTCCCCAAACCAAAATATCATGTTGTCGCTATCCCAAAATTTCACCATTGTTCCAATCAAGTCGGGGTAAGCCACCATTTCCATCAGTGATGGGAGATGGCCTACGTGTCTTTAAACCTTCTTCTTACTTCCTTGTTCAAGAATTTCCACCAAACTTGGAGGTAAGGATCATGTATAGTCACCATTCGGGTTCTCAACGGCTCATATATCGGATTCATCCTACAAGAAAAACAAACAAAGGTAAGTTAACTCCCACCCCCACTTGATAATTGATTTGTTTTAAAATGACATATACATCATTCAATTAAAACACATAAGTATGATTGTCTTTTATTGACCAATATGGGTCAAAGAGACACAAAGTGGGCTTCTAATGGGCCCAACATGCCTTGGGTATTGGGTCAACTTAATTCAAAATACGCTAAATCTGGGATTTGGTTTTGCTCTACGCTAATTGACTAAGACTGGCTTTTGAAACACCGAGAACCTAAGTGGACAACTTAGGCTGGAATTCACGACAACCATTGGACGCATGACGTACCAATAAATCGCCGATCCTTTCGGAAAAGGGTTAAGTATAAGAAGTTCGGCTTCGATTATACAGAAACAGTCCTTAATATACTATACATACGATGGAATATGCCATGAAATGCAATGACACTTATAACAGTTTAAACACGTTAAGCACAAATAAACAATTTCAACAATTAATAACAATTAATCAAATAAATCAAATCTTATGGTTAAAAATTAATTAATTCCCCAGCAAAGTCGCCATTTATGTTTTACTCGAAAATATAAATAAAAGAAAAATGACTGAGTTTTCAAAAAATCAATCAAACTTATGATTTAAGAGAAATCGAATTTCTAAAAAAACAGAGTCGCCACTTAAATTTTTAGTAAAAAATCAAGAAAAAATATAAGGTTTTCAAAAGAGTTAAACAGATAAAATCAGTTGAAAATAACAGGGTTCGAAGTTCAATGTACATTCCGAGAAGGTGTTAGGCCTCGAAATGTCCGCTAACTTGCGGTTGACCGACAATTTGACTAAAATAACTTTGACTAATTTTTAAAATTTTAACTAAGTAAAAGAACTCATTTATTTTTTATTTATTTATTATTAATTATATTGTAGGGGAAATAAACTAAGGGGAATCATTCTAAAGAGAATAATTCATAAAGTGCAAGTCAAACTAAAATAATATAAGTAAAACTAGGTGATAAGTGAAAATATAAATATATTTAAATTAAGCATAAGAATAGAAGAAATGATTTCTTTTGGGGAATTTAATTAAATAATAACCAAACACTAAAGAGTTAGTCAACACAAATAAAAATAAATATAAGGGAGAGGATATATCAAATTTGGGCCTTTGGCCCAAATTCCAAGTCTTAATAACTTATCCTAAATCTAAAATTTCCAAAATGATGGGCTTTGGCCCATTTAGATCCAAAAGTTGCTGGTACTTATTTTATTGGGCCTTTGGGCCCAGTTTTCACCACCTGGACCTGCTGTAAATTATTTAAGGCTTTGGACCCATTTGCCTTAAAAATTCAGCGTATATATTTGATGTATACTGTTGTATACGATTTGCATCCAACCCATTTTGGGCCTTCCGAAATCTGTATTTTTATTTCTTGAACCTGCTGACTCGATGAAGAGAGGATATTGGGCATTTATGGCCTAATCCACGGAATGCAAGGAAAACGAGTCTTCAAAGACTCGGGAGAAGCTAGTTTACACATAGAAGAGAACAAAACAAAGATAGAAGTTAGAAATATAGCACACCTTAAATCTATATAGTACAACTAGGATAAAAAATGAAATAAAGCAAAGTATGCATGCGATTAGTTTACGGCCCATGTTAATACAAAGATAACCAAGAAATGCATATAATACTTAAAGAATCTCCACCTAAAATTAAACTAACCCCCCACATGATAAGACAAAATACCAAAATGATAATAATTATAGATAAGCAATTACACTGACAGTGATCAAAATGGAGAATAGACTAGTGCATAATTATCTAGATGAAGACAAATAATAAGGAAGCAACTATTAATCAGAATATAGAGTAAACCATTTGGAATTATCCTCTATTCAAAACTATTACTGGAAGACTTAAAAAGTAGCAAAAAAATAAAAAAAAATCAGATCATTCTTATAATTAGCAAATCACGGAATAGGCTCCCTATAAAACTAAAAATCAGTTGATACAGCAGTTGCCTATTGTCTTGTTGAGCGTGGATTGTGTGTTTTAGCTTAAGGTAGAGTCAAGTGTTTATTTTTTCTCTTCATCTCTCCGCTTAGATTACTCAAAATAATCTTTCTCCATTCACATTATTGAAGTCCTAAATCATTAGTTATGCCGCTGCTAGTAGTGATAAGGTAACTTTAGCTTAAAATTCATGTGTAGTCCAGTGTTTTTTTTTTGCTCTGTCCTAGTTTGGTTAGTAAAAGCATGACATATTCAAGTTCACAATTAAATTGGGTTTGTCTCCTATAACTCTAAGTTTTTATCAATTTCATTACTATTTTATGTACGTCGTATATTTCCAGCAGTCATTTTTGTTGCCTGAGCTCTGTTTTAATCAGTAATGCAAACCTCTTTGAGATATTATTTTCTTAGTAATTTATTTTGAACAAGTATTATAGTTAGGCCCATGAGCAAGTATGTATTGTTTTCCTTCCTTTTACGACATAAAGAAGAATAGTATTGCATTAAATATGACTTGAAATTCTTACAGAACTTTTGTTTTAATATCTATTGAAATTAATAATAAATATTGTAGAACAATTAGAAAGTATATTAAATTTACCGTTTCAGTACTACATGAGTTTACATAGTTTTGCTTGTTCATGCATATAATATATTGTATATTGATATTATACTTTATTATTTGAAACATTAATTTACCATTTATTATAAAGAAACCGACACCATGATATTAACTCAATTATTTTATGATAGTTTTCATCACATTGAATTTGTCTAAACTTGAATTAGTGGTACTTGACATTTTTAAAAAGAACTATTTATCATGGATACTTGATGTTGAAGTTCACCATACCGCTAAGGATCTTGGTTATACTATAATCGAAGAAAATAAAGCATCAAGTCAAGATAAAGTGAAGACTTTAATTTTCTTTCGTCACCATTTTGATGAAAGTCTGAAGGTTGAATACTTGACAGTTAAAGATCCACTTGGATTGTTGATAGGTTTGAAAGGAAGGTATGACCACCTTCAGGCTACAATACTGTCAAGGGCTCGGTATGAGTGGTTGCACTTACGGTTTCAAGATCTTAAAATCATAATGAAGTATAATTTTGTTGTGTTTAGAATCACTTCTCAATTAAAATTATGTGGAAAAACTATAAAAGATGAGGAAATGTTGGAAAATACATTAACTATTTTTCATGCCTCAAATGCGATGTTATAAAAGTAATACCGTGAAAATGGTTTTCAGAAATACTCTGAATTGATCTCATGTCTTTTGGTGGTTGAGGAACATAATATCCTTTTAATGAGAATCATGAAGCTCGTCCCACTAGAACTACTCCATTACTAGAAGTAAATGTGGTAAAATCACACAACTAGTTTAAAATAAGACAAAATAATCGGAGTGTGACAAGGGTAAAATACGATTTAACAATCGTCGAGGTGGTGTTCATAACAAAAGAGATAACAATATGGGTTCTCAAAATAATTCCCGAAGAGGCAAATGCATCGTCATTGTTGTGGCCTGAAAGGTCATTGAAAAAATGAATGTGGAACACTTGAGCATTATATCAGGTTGTATCAAAATTCCTTTATGAGGAAAGAATAAATGCGATGCCTTCTTTTCTGCCCCGATGGATGTGACTCTTAAAGATGATTTTCATGTAGGGCCTTTTCAGAAATATGATGAGTATGTTGAGACAAATTTGAAATAGAAAGCTAATGCTTTTGATGGCCTCGATGATATTGCTAATCTAAAAGCTAAGGACTTTTCTTTGAGGATCATCGAAACTGAAGATTGATGTAACACCTCGAAAATTGGATAATCAAATTGAAAAGGAAAGATTTCATTTTTGACTATTGCCTTGGTTCCACGAGACTCATGTACAGTTCGTATAAGGCTCTAAGGGTCGTAGATGAAACTCGTAGAAGTTGAGTTGAGTTTTAAGAAAATTTAAATTTTTGAAGTTGGGTCTACAATTAATTATGATGAATCGTAAGATGGTCTACGGGTCATAGGAACTAACCGTAGAGTTGATTCAGACTTAGTGAAATTTTGGACTCAAAGTTGAGAACTACAGATGGGTTCTATGGACCGTAGAAAGGTCAGCGGTCTATAAAAAGGGTTTTGTGGAAAGTGGGATAAATATTGGGTTCCAGTACTTGATTCTACAGTTGATTAGTAAGGTTCGTAGGTCCCAAACTGTAGACATGTTCCGACAATTTTAATTAGGGTATTTTGGTTTTTTTCTACTTACCCAACCCCTAAAATATGTTGTTTTAACCCTATAACTACATTTATTACCAAATTAACCCTTCACATCAAACTCATTCTCTCACATTCACTCAAATTCCCTCCAAGTTCATCCCTTTCAATTCTCTCAAGCTCCAAGGTGAAATCTAGGGTTTCAAGCTTCAAGGTCTTATCTTTCTCTTGCTTTGATCGGCTTTGATGCCAAGGTATGTGGGAATTCACCAATGGATCCCTTTCATTTGGGTCTCAAAAAAACTTCAATCTCTAATGTAATTTCGTCCAATTGAGTTTGGGTTTTATGTCAATCTTCATGGGTCCTTTTGAGTATGATTCAATTGATGTTATTCTATCTTATTTTGCATGATTTAACCTAATTACATTATGTATAATTGATTTCATATAGATTCATTCTTTATAATTTTATTTTCACCCTATGAACTATGATCATGAATTGATAAGAGTTTTTATGTATATGCAATGAAAGAATGAAATTATGATTTAAGGATACTTTTAAGTTAAGTATCAATGATTTGTGAAAGATTTTCTCACAATTTAAAAGGAAATCATGGTTTAGAAGCTTAGGAAGATAAGTGTATACGAACTACTTTAAGAAATCATGATTTGGAAATGAGCTACTCTTATACGACTTTATAATTTGGATTGGTATTTTGATTATTGCCCTTCCTAATGTTATGCTTCGATAATTTAATTTATTTATTTCGTTGGTACTATACTTAGCACTGAGAGAACTTTGAGATGGAGGCTCAAATAGGATAGTCTCAAGTAAAAATCTCTAGTTCAAACTACTTGCCTCTGTAGAATTGTCATGACTCAGGGGTATCCCTAGACGTAAGACGGTACTCGATCCCGAAGGGGTCTCATACAAGCCTTTAGCATAATCATAGACATAAGATCATAGGAAAATACTGCGGAATTTAAAACTTTTCTTTACAATCGAAGTCTTTTATAAAATAATAGAGTCTATACACTATGTCTCAAACCATCTATAACATTGAAGTATGTCTCAAACCATCTATAACATTGAAGTAAAAACTCTTGAATACAATCTTAGGGACATAGCTCTTACATAAGTCTAAAACATAAAAGGAAGACATAAAGGACATATGGTCAAGCCCTCGAATACAATGAGGACTCACCAATCTTCTTCTTCTTGATCTACTATGGTCTTAGCTACAAGGATGAAATCCAATATCTCCAAAGCCTACACTTGTAGAAAATGTAGAAAGATGGGGTTAGCACAAAAAGTACTAAGTATGGAAGTCATGCATTAAAATCCTTAAAACATGCATAAAAGTGACATTTTATTTACCACCATGCTATATACCACTTTTGAACATCATCTTTGAAATAGTTGGAGAATGTAACTCATAAAGCAACTCACATACAACTCATCATAGCATAAGAGATATCATCATAATAACAAGCATAGTCTCCAACATAAACATAATACATGTACCAATCTTCACAAGACATCGTTCATACTCATAATCAAACCAACACATATGCAACCCAAAACCACACTAGTGCAATGCAAAGGTAAGATCCCATAACCCTACCAAATGCTAAGTATCACATTTAGGCCACCAACAACATACATATCTTCCTTTGCCTTATTCATAGCCAACATACATAAGTAAGGAGTCATTCATGTTCATAACTTGTAACAAGTGAAGTCAACCTTAACATTCATACATACCTTTCCTACATAATCCATAAGTCTTCATAATATAAGAGAACCTCACCATAACCCCTTTTATAAGTCTACTTGTGCAATGTATAAGTGAAGTCCCATACCCCCACTCACACTAAGTAAAGCTCATTAAGAAGTCATAAGCATAGTTCATGTTCATATTCATAATTTATATAAAGCATATATTCAACTCATAATCATCATATCATAAAGAGACATATCATGCCCACTCTCAAAGCCTACTTGTGCAATGTATGAATGAAGTCCCATACCCCCATTCATACTAAGTAGAACCTCTTGAGGAGCCATAAACATGCTCATGTTCTTATCATAACTCATATTCTTATCATTTAGGGAAATATAGCCTTAACCGACATAGACTATGTGAGCTACATGGAATTCGGTGTTCTACCTCCACACCGAAAAGAGGTGCCCTACTTGCCTAAGGTAGAACGTACATAATAGCTTTTAGGTGGATCCATTAGCTATTACCTATGTGGGCACATAGTTATGGGATATGGAGAATACTTCTAGAAACCCTAACTACTAACGTGGAGGTTTCCATCTCATGAGACACCATATTGGGAACCCAACTACTAGCATGACGGAACCCATCTCATACTCATATCCACTCGATGCTAAGCATAATTCCCTTTAAAGTCATATTAAGCCTTTACTTAAGTTCATGTCCGTGAAGGAATGCACTTAGGCACTCAAACCAACATATCATCATAATAGCTCATAGATTCATTAAGTGAGAATGTCCTTTCACTTTAGAATCATCAACATGTGAGTAAACCTTTCACGTCGTATTCATAGTGTGTTCATGAGAATAGCCTTTCAATCAACACAACAACATAATCATAGTCCTAAACAATTCATACATACACGTGTGCAATGGTAAGGGGAGAATGGCCTTTCAACAATTACCACCTTTACACAATAGTCATAGGATCTTCACTTTATAAATGAATCATAAGCAACACCTTGGTCACATCATAATCATATTCATGTATGTGTGTGTATGATTGTCCTTCCAATGACACAACAACAACATTATCATAATAAGCACTTTATACTCAAAGTAATCATAAACAGGCACATAATATCATAATCATACATACACCTCATATCTTGCATTCAAGGGTCATGTTTAGTCAAATATCTAGCATTCATCACATGAGACATAGATATAGTCATAACTCAATAACAACGTTCATTCCATGCATAAACTCATATACTCATGTTAGAGGTTATGTAGATGAAGTCCTTATTCACAACAATTCCATATACAATTTAACATACATAATAGCTTCCTTTTCTAACGCCTTAACATTCTTAACTTATTCATATTAGTTTCTACCCTTAAAGCATTAGGAGTCATCTTCATACTACAAGCCTTACTCTCAAGCAATGCCTCACATGATCATCATATATACCTAATTCTTAAGGTAACCTAATGACATGCCTCATTCTTGATCAATTCTAGTCATATAGGAACATATAAACTCAATCTCAATACTACACAACCATGATCCATCATATAAGTCACAATCAAGTCAATTCATGTCATGAAGCTTTACCCTTAAGGAATTCATGTCTAGGTGATCTAATCTAAGGCAATTAATCAAGAAGTTCATCATACTTAGAAGGTCACATCTAACCCTCAATTTGCCTCTTTCATGACATAACCCTAGACTATATCAATTTCATTATAGGATCTTAGGTTGATCAAGTGTACATCTAGAATTATACTAAAATCATGCAATTACATCATAATCAAATCACATCCAATCAATGGAACCAACTTACAACAACATTCATAATGTAGAGAAGAATCATAGCTAGGATTGAGGAAACTCGTGGATTCTTGGAGAATTCAAGTTAAAATCATATAAAATCAGTAATACATTCATAAACAATCATAATTCAACCTTTAAATCAGCTTTGAAAGGAATCCATGGGGTTGAGTTGAAACCCTAGCTATTTGGGTTTTCTAGAATTGAGATAAAAAGCTTTTGAAGGGGCTCCTTGGGTGATGGCTACCCAAGGATGAAAATTATCATACCTTAGGTGTAGAATCCCACCAAATTTGTATTTAAAATCTCCCATCCTCAAGCCCTAGTTGATCTCTTTCTTTGTTCTTCAATGGAGGTTCTACAGAGAAGATTTTTGGAGAGGGAGGTGGTTGGGATTTGATTTGGAGTCTTGGGTTAAAATGAATTAAATGAAGTGTTTAATACCTTAAAATACTTTATATATATGCATGATTACTATATTAAACAAACCCTACTCAAAACAACTTAAAAACGAATTAACTAAATGAACCACCTGTTGGCCGACTTTAGGGCAGATTGCAGGTGCAATCCACGCCCCATGGACATATGGACCGTGGGTGCATTGACGCCTCGTCCTACAGGTCCGTGGGTGGGGTCTTCAACTCTGCATTTTGGGGCTTGACCCACAAAACTTCCACCTACGGGGCGTGGGTCAACCTATTGGCCGTAGGTGCCATCCGTAGGTGGCCCCATTTTGGCAGCTTTTTGGTTTTAGGCAGCCTTGGGGGTTTAGACTTAAGGGTCCCCCTCAAGGAACCTTGGTTGGCCTTTGGGGGGTCGTACCTTGACGTTTAACCCCTAGACTCCTCAACCTAGGCTTGGGGAACCATTTTACACTTCCAAACCTCCACCAAACTCAAAAACAAACTTGATAGGCTCTAGTTTCACTTACTAGTTTCTGTTAGGCTCTAGCTTGGTCTTACTAGTTTTCCGGGTTGTTACAAGGATTGTCTTAATTGACTTAGCTAGTAGATCCACATAGCGTTAATGATATGATATGGATTTCTACATTGGCAAGTAGACTCTCCATTGTTGGGGTGAGAGTTGCATCGAATTCCATGTTATAACTCACATGGTCTATTGTCGGTAAAAGCTAATATCCCACCAAAAAAACTATGATTTTTCCTCAAAGCTTTCATTATGTCCTTTCATTTATGATTGACCCGGTTTCATGGTTTTAATGACTTTGTTTTCTACAATTTTAAATGTTTTACTTGATCATGTATTACATGTTTTAAGCATACTATGATACCATGTCTATGTTTATGCATATTTCCTCATACCTAGTACATTTCATGTACCAATGCATACTTGCAAATATATTATTTCATAATATAGGGTCCGCCGCTTATCCTCCCACTTGTGGCTAGATTTGGATTGCTATTAGCTATTAGATTGATGAATCCTCATACTCTAAGGGAAAAGCTATTATGCCCCGGAAACTAGTAAGTTGAACTAGAGAATTCTAGAGCTTTTCGTAAGAGTTTTGGAGTGTGGTATGAGAATTAAAACTCATAAAAATGATTCCCATACTTAAATTGATGGTTTTAGGGTTAGGGCTTCAAGGTAAGACCCCCCAAGGACCACACAAGGGGTCCTTGAGGAGGACCTAAAAACTGTCAAAATAGGCAGCACTCACGATTGCCACCTACTGGCTGTGAGTGGACCCACGCCTCGTGAGTTGGGGTCATGGGTCAAGGCCTGAGTTGGCTGTCATTTTAAGCTGCAATACCAGCACCTATGGAGGTGCAGTACGCTCCATGACCCCACCCACGATCCGTGGATGGTGGTTTCGTGGGTTATGGGCAGTTTTTATGTTTAAGTTTTTAGTTAGGGGTTTGGGGGTTAGGTCATTAATTAATTAGGGGTTAAGGAAGGTCGGTTAGTTAGTTATTTAAATACCTATATAAGATTAATAGGCCCCTAAACTAAATCATTTAACTCATTCTTCAAAACACCCAAATTCCCTCCAAATATTTCTCTCTCTAGAAGTGAAGAAGAAAAAGAAGAAGAAGAAGAAAGGAAGTTGGGGCAGCAAGCTAGGTCAATTTTCATCCATTATTCCAAGCTTGATTAGGTATTTTAATTGAGGTATGTTAGCTTATTCATCTATGGGTTCTTCCACCCATAGAGCCCCCCAGATTTCCCCCAAATTGAGAAGGAAACCCCCAATCCAAGCTAGGGTTTCTTCCAAAGTGTGGGTAGTGTTTGAGTATGATTCCAATTGGTTGGATAATACTCAATTATGATTCTTTTAGTATTGGATCATGATGTATTGATGAATTTATGTAATTTCTATGGTTAACCCTAGTTTATGTGATGAATTTGATATATTGTGGGTTTATGCCATGAAAGGTGAATTTGAAGAATTAGAATTGATCTTCTAAAATCAATGTCATGTGTAGTAATTGTTCAAGGTTAGGAACATATAAACATGAATTAAACTAGACTTTATGAAATATGGATCATAACTAGTAAAGTTGAATTTGAATCTTTATGATCAATTATGACTAGAATCACCTACTAATGAAGGATGTGATTAGAATACCTTGAAAACTATGTATGAATGTTGATTGTAGAAGCGAAGCTTTGAGAATAGGGCTTGTAGTCATGAATGTTGATCACTAGGGCTTGAGAGTAAAGCTAATATGACTAACTATAGATGCCAAGGCTTTAAGAGTAAAACTCTACATGTGAATAGAAGGCTAATGAATAGAAGTGTGATGAAAGAATGAATGATAGATGTTAGGAAGTGATAGAATCACTTGAGTCATTATGATATTTTTGTCTAATGTAGAATTCTAAACATGATATTAGGCATGGGTATGAACCTAACATAAAAGGAGTTCTCACATAGTGATGGTTCTAGGGTTTTGAGGGCAAATCCAATATGAAGAATTATGTCTGTTAAGGCTCCAAGAGTGAAACTTATGAGATAATGGTAGACTAATAGATAGAATGGTTATGATAAGACCTTACTACCCAATTTGCCTCATGAGTGGTTGAATGCATAAAGTGATAGAATCACATGAGTTAGGATGACATCCATGTTTAATGCATAAACCGTATGTATGAAGATTGGAAGTAGGCTTGAACTTCAAGGAGGTGAAGTATGAGATTATGCTTATAGTAATTGAACTATTTGAAGCATGTTATCATCCATGTCTAATGTAGTCATTCTAGATGTGTTGATCTAATATGAATTTTAACCTTAGAGAGGGGCAAGCCATGATAGTGTGCATATTGTATGAATTTTAGTACATGTTTTAAAGACACTTTGAGAGTAAAGTGAATATGCTCATGACCTAGTTGTAGTGCTGTTGAAAGGTTAATTCCATATACACACTTAGGCATGAATATTATGATAAAATGTGAAAGGTTTGTCACATATAATGATTCTAAGGGTTGAAGACTAGTCTCCCCAAATGAATCTAGGAGCTTTAGTGTAAGTTATGTGGATTGAGTGTCATGATTTAATGTTGACTCAATGGGACTTAATGCTTAGCACCGAGCGGATATTGGCAATGAGATGGAAGCTCCTCCGTTAGTAGAGGGCGGGTTTCTAGAAGAAGTCTCATGAGATGGAAGCTCTTCCGTTAGTAGAGGGCAAGTTTCTAGAAACAAATCTCCTTATCCCATATCTATGTGCCCACATAGGTTACTTATCTATTGGTTTCACCCAAGTTAAGAGTATAGTTCTACCCTAGTCAAGTAGAACGACCCCTTTACGGTGTGGGGTAGACACCGAATTCCATGTTAGCTCACATGGTCTATGTCGGTTAAGGCTTATGTCCCAAATAGTGTAGTAGTATGAACAAGAATAGTAGTTATGAACTATGGGTATTTAAGAGGCTTTACTTAGTACGGGTAAGAGTATGAGATCTTACTTATGCATTGCACAAGTATGATTTGAAGGTATCTATGGTGTGTTCCTTTTTATGCTTATGGTGTATGTTTGATGGATTGTTTCTATAGTTGCCTTCCTTGATATGATTGCCTAAAGGTGATAGTTCCCTTATCTAGATGAAGTAAGCTAATAATGAGACAAAAGGAGGGTAAGTATGACTAGGACGACTTCAAGGTTATGCTTAGTGTGAAGGGTAGTATGGGATGACTTTCATACATTGCACAAGTGTGCTTTGAGATTACTTGAGAAAGGTTCTATTATGGTATAGATGACTAAGAGTCAAATAATGCTTATATGATGCTTACGTCGGAGACTTTGCTTACTATTATGATATTGTCTCTTATGCTTATAGTTTATGTTTCATGAAGTATTTCATATGATTTTGAATTATGTCCTATGTTGACTAACCCTTTTCTTATGCTCTTATGATTATGCTAGCTAACATATTTAGTACATTTTGTACTAACGCATACTTTGCCTACATTCTAATCAAATGTAGGGTTTGGAGACTTGAGTGCTATCTTAAAGCTAGGTTTCTAAGGAACTAAGGAGTTGAAGATCTTGGTGAGTCCTCATAGCTTCGAGGACAAAATCCACCATTTCCTTTGTCTTTATTTCATGTTTTTGAGACTATTGTATGGGTTGTGTCCCAAGAGTTTTATTCTTAAGTTTTATTAGATGGTTTGAGACAAAGTATAGAAAGACTTCCGCTTGTTTTTATGAAAATGACTTCGATTGTATAAAGTTTTAAATTTTCCGTATTTTATATTAGCTTATGTTCATGATATGCTAAGGGCTTGTATGAGGCTTTTCAGAGTCTTGTACGTCGTGTTTCGCCTAGGGGATACTCCTGGGTCGTGACAAAAGCCTTGAAGACCATTTATTGTTTAATCTTGAGACTTTGTACGTGATGTATGAGTTACGTCTCTACCATTCTTATGTTGTTTAGAATGGTTTATCAGGACATAGTTATGATTTCACATTTATGTTCAAACTCTCTTTCATGATATGAGACGTCTTGCTTAAACTCACTCTTATTGTATGTTATATTTTGTTGGATGTATGTCAAGTGACTTGTGTAGGGACTCTCGAGATCCTATATGTCATGTCACGTCTAAGGTATACTTTGGGGTGACAATTGACCATTGAATTGGAAAATAAATAATGTTGTTACTTTTATGTGTTTTTAATGCCTTACTTAAAGTTGAAGTACTTAAATTTTCTTTTGTTAGTTTATTTCATACTTCTTATTATGTTCTTTTATTTTATGAAGATAACTAAAATTTCTCAATTTTAGTTAGATCCAAGATGGCTAATGGAGATATGTTCCTTGTAAACAATGCGACAACTCTTACGATACTAAGAGATAAAAATATTTCTCTCATTTTATCATGAAAAAGGCATATGTTAATACTATATCCGGTAGTACAAAACTAATTGGGGAATCTGAAAGAGCGGTCTTATTACTATATGGAGAAATATTACTAATAGTTGATAATGCATTGTATTGTAGTAAGTCTCAATGAAACTTGTTAAGTTTCAACGTTATTCACCAAAATGGCTATTATGTTGAGACTGTGAATCAAGGAAAGATTGAATACCTTTATATTACTACAATAAATACAGAGAAAAAAATTGTGCATGACTTGTACTTTCTTCTGGATCGTACCATACAAATATTGGTACAGTTGAATCGCATGTCTTAGTAAACAAAAAGTTTACTGATTTCAATGATTTATCATTTGGCATGACCGGTTGGGCTATTCGGATTATAACATGATGCACCAAATAATTAAGAATTCACATATCATACTTTGAAGAGCCAAAATGTTCTTTAATCAAATGAATTCTCTCGTGCTGCTTGTTGTCAAGGAAAGTTGGTTATCAAACCATTAATAGCTAAGGTTGGGATGAAATTTCCTGCATTTCTAAAATAGATACATGATGATATATGTGGGCCTATTCACCCAACATTTGAACCATTTAAATATTATGTGGTCTTGATTAATGTATCTATAAGATGATCATATGTGTGTTTATTATCAACTTCCAATATGCTTTTGCAAGGTTGATGACTCAAATAATAAGGTTAAAAATACAATTTTCAGATTATGCAATAAATACAATTCTTCTTGATAATGTTGGTGAGTTTACATCTCACCAATTTAATGATTATTGTTTGTCTTTTGGGTTAACAGTTGAACACCTTATTCCTCATGTTCATACTTAAAATGGTCTAATTGACTCATTGATTAAACGTCTTCAAGTGATAGCTAAATCATTTGTCGATGAGAAAAAAAAATACTTGTTCCAATATAGGGGGATGTTATTTTGTATACAACAACACTTGTGTGCATAAGACCAATCAATTATCATGACATTTATACATTGTAGTTGATTTTTGGTCAGGTGCCTAACCTTTTCCATCTTAGAATCTTTGATTGTGTGGTAAATGTTCCAATTGCTCCATCATAACTCATAAAGATGGATTCTCAAAATAATTGAGAATATATGTTAGGCGTGAATCTCATTCTATTTTGAAATCTAGAATTGGGGATTTATTTACAACAAGGTTTGTTGATTGTCATTTTGATGAAGTAGTATACCCGACATTAGAAGGAGAACAAAAGTAGTTGAAAAATGAGATAGATTGGAATTCACTGTCATCGTCTTATTTAAATCCTTGAACAAATTAATGTTAGCAAAAAGTTCAAAAGATGATTTATTTACAGAGTATTGTAGATTACTAAATCATATATCCTAGTTGCTAATGCTTAAATTCGAGTTGATAAATCAAAAGGACAAATTGTTAAGGAAAATGAGTCTATGCCACACGTAAAATATGGTAGACCAATTAGTTCCAAGAAAAAAAAATACTAAAAAAATAATCATAATATGGAGTCAATTGCTCAAGAAGAGCTCCAAGACATAAGAAATGATGACACCACTGAGGAGGTCCATGAACCTGAAAATCACAAGAATGAAGAAACCTTAATAAATTGGGTTTCAACGAGAAAAAGTGGAACATGAATAACATTTTGGTGGATATTATTTGGCCTAGGGCTCGATGTTCAGTGGGTTCATTTCGGTTCATAAATTTTGATTCGATTTTTCAATTTTTGATCTAGTGAAAATGTCAAACCAAATCAAACAAAAATAAATTTGGTTCAGTTCGATTTTCATAATTTTGATTTGATTTTTGATTTAACCAAATTTAATAAATAATAAAATAACGATACACACATTTTCAATCACAACTTTCAATATACAACAACTCAACTACTCTTGTGTCTATCGTAACTCATTACTGCAAAGAAAAGTGGAGAATGCTCACTTCCCATTAAACTACCTATGTTATGCACAATCAACATATAAAACACATTGTTAGTTACAAATTGACAAGACAACAACTCAAGTATTGAATCATGTTCTGCTGGTATTGAAATCATCGATGGTCTGAGTCTGTCGCTGAGTTTGAAAGATGAGGACGAATGCCGAGCGTAAGATGAAACCGATGAATTGAGCCATCAAGGTCTCTCGGTAGTTAGTTTTACTTTTAATCTTTGATTTTTGAGTGTGAGAGAGAAGCAGGACTATCATTTGTGGAATGTCTAGAGAGGAGACTATTGTCGCCTATCAATGCGTGACAACTTCAATGCTGGCCTATGCGATGTTCGAGATAGGATGAGTCGATGTCGTATGTCCTTACTTCGACGAAAGGCTTCAAACTAGGGTTTTCGAATTTTCATATTTGGGAGTCAGGACACTTTTTTAGTTATAACTTATGATTTCGTATTTGAAAATTAATTGGATCGGGTATAATTATAAATTGGGCCACATTTTAATGTTTAAATTAGGCCCATGTAAATAAACTATTAGTCATAACTGAGTGTAAATGTAGTGTAATTTAGTTTCGATTTTTTGATTTAACCGAATTAAAATAGTTAAGAATAAAAAATATAACCAAAATTCTATAATTAATAACCACATCGACCAAACAAATAAAAAATCAAAATTGAAATTAAAGAAAATTCAGTTCAATTAGTTTTTTCGGTTTGAACCGTAATATGTCTAGCCCTATTTTTGCCTATAATGTTGTTGTTGAAATAATGTAACAAGATGAGAATTTGAAACCAAAATATGTCAATGAATATAGATAGAGAAAAATGATTGTTCAGAATGGAAGGAAGCAATTCAAACATAATTGACTTCACTTAAAAATGTGAAGTTTTCGGATCAATAGTACGAACACCTGAAGGTGTCGAGCTAGTGTGGTATAAATGGTTTTTTATACTAAAATGCAATTGTGACGACCCAGGGGTACCCCCTAGATGTAACAAGGTGTATAGAACCCCGAAGGACTCCATATAAGTCACTGAGTCCCTATAACATAAGAGAAAGAACAATTTAGAGTAAAATAATATTTCAAGTCTAAAAGTTTTTCATAAAAGAAAGCGGAAGTCTAGACATTTTGTCTCATCATAGCCATCTATTACAACATCGAATGAAATTAGGCGGCCTAGCCCATACATCATGTCCAAAATTAGAAATACATGAAAGAAAGGAAACTAAAACAATAACTCTGTCCTCGAAGCATGAGGACTCACCAAAGCTCGGAATCTCAAGTTCAACACTTAACCACAAAACTGACCCTGACTATCAGACCCTACATTTGGGGAAAAAGTAGGCAAGAGTATGTGTTAGTACAAAAATGCACTAAGTATGATAACTATGAATAAAAACATTTAAAACATGCTAAAAGGGACATTTCATTTCATGACATGCAATTAAGAAGCTAAAACATCATATGAGAGATAGTTGGAAATCATAAGTCATAACATCATAGACTACATAAGCTAGCATCACTTTATAAATTTTGAACACTTACGGGATACTTCTTTAAGCGTGCCTTAGTTCATTATTAGTCTTGTCATCGTGGGAATTAGCCTTAACTGACATGAGACCATGTGAGCAATAACATGATCATTCGGTGTTACCCACACCGAAAAGGATTGTCCTACTTGCCTAAGGTAGAACCATAGTTTGTTAGCTTAGTGGATCCACTAGCTAAATATCCTACGGGGGGCACGTAGTTTATGGGATAAGGAGATTGTTACTAGAAACCCGACCTTTCTATCGGGGGAGCTTCCATCTCAAGAAATTTCTTCTAGAAACCCAGTCTTTCTAACAGGAGAGATTCCATCTCATATTCAATATCCACTCGGTGCTAAGCATAAATCCCATAGAGTATTTATTAAGTCTTAACTTAACTCATGTCTCATGAAAGGTTTTCCTTAACAACCAATCCAAGTTAATTCATTAGGATAGCTCTTAGATCATGCGTGAGAAAAACCTTTCCCCATCCATGTCTACATGTAAGCATTAGATGCAATTAGGCGAGAAAGCCTTTCAACCTTAGAATCTTCATTATGTTTGAAAACCCTTCACATCATGTTCATTATGTGTTCATGAGAATAGTCTTTCAATCAACACAACAACAATATCATAATCATTGACACTTCACTCTCTAAGTTTTCTCAAAGCATTTACATAGATTTCATAAAAACAAGCATAATATCATACCTCGCTCTTTCAAGGTTCAAAACCTACTTTCAATCACCACATCTAGAATTCAAACATTAGATAGGGATTTCATCAAAATTTCATGTGATTCAATCACTTCATGCATTAATTCATAAAATCCACCTTTCATCAACAAAGACCCACATCATAAGATCACAATTGAGAAATAGGAGATTTACATGGGTTCTTAGGGATACATCATAAAAACCATAGGACATCATAATTTCATGCTTAATATAATATAATTCAACCATTAGAATCAAATTTGAAAGGAACCCATGACTTTTGAATCAAACCCTAACAATTGGGGATTTCTATCTCTTTTGAAATTGAGATTTTGAAGGAACTCCATGGATGAAAGCTATCATACCTTAACAACAAAGCCCAATGTTAATCTTCAATGGAGGAATTGACCCTTGACCTTGATCCTAGCTTGAGCTTCCTTTTTATTCTTCTAGTTTCTAGAGAGAGAAATATTTGAGAGAAGGAATTTTGGAGAAATCTTTTGGGCTTTGGAAAATATGACTTGAATGGTGAGTTAAAAGGGTTGAAATCACTTATATAGGTGTACTAAGCTTAGGCAAAACGACCTCACTTTATTTAAGTTGAAACTGGAATTACCCATTTAACCTTGACTTGCCAGCCTACTGCCCAAGGACCACGTGAGGTCTCACGAGTCGTGGTCCCCTTCGTGGACCATGAGGTAGTGTCTAGGCAGCCTTTCCCCAAAACCCCTAGATTCTAAGGCAGGCTCACGACCCCTCCCACGACTGTGGTCCCGACCACGGGTCGTGGTCTATAGACCAGTGGCTAGGGAAGTGTCATGGACCAGTGGCTAGGGAAGTGTTCCCTTCATCCTAACACCTTAAGGCACCTCCACGAGCCTTCCCACGAGCCGTGGTTTTCACCACGATCCGTGAAGTGGTTCATGAAGAGGTGCTATTTTTAGGCAGCTTGAGGAGGCTACTACCAAGCCTACCACGAGCAGTGTTCCTCACCACGAGCCGTGGTGGTGGTCGTGATTGCTTGGGCAGTGTCTAAGAGAGAGTGGACTGCCCTAGTCCTTTCCCTTGGCCCTTGCCCACTTTCATGGCTCTAATCCTCTAGTTTCTAGGGTGTTACATTGTAATATATAAAGCATGACTTGTGACATAAGTTTTTTCACAAAGGCATGACATTGATTATCAGAAGACATATTTATCATTGTTTTCATTCCGTACTTGTTCTTTGAGTCAAACTTTCATTCCTTTCTTAATCCTAGCTATCTAAACTATATTTAATCATCATGAGATCCTTCATATCATGAATTGTAACTCTTGAATTCATAATTCAAATTCAAGATAGAGTTAAGAGTAAAGTTTGAGGGAGTCCTTTGAGTCATTTTTGTAACATCCGCCAATTTGAAATACCTATGAAGAAACTTAGAATTGGAAATAGTTATTTTTGGAAAGAATTAAAAATCTGAAAAATTTAGCTAAGTATGGAAAAAATGAGTTTTTGGTCAACTTTGAGCAGTCATAACTCCTAGCTAAGGATGAGTTAGGTGTATTTCCAGTTATGTTTGGAAATCTCTTGGAATGATCTTCCCAACGTCGCCGAGTATGCGCGCTTCCGAATTCGTATGAGTGAGTTATGCTCTTTGGAAGTTGGGCTATTGGTAGGGCAGTTTAGTTCGAATTAGTAAGGGTATTTTGGTCTTTTCCCTAACCATTTCTTTTGGTTATATTAAGGTTTTAGACTGATTTTAAATCAATTTTCCCTTTTAAAAAGTGAGGGCTAGGGCTTTGAGAGAGAAGAGGAGAAGAAGAAGAAGAAGAAGAAGCAAGGTTCGGAGAGATCATCGTGGATTTCGTTGGGGGTAATCCCTATTAAGGTATGTGAGATCATAGTGTTGGGTTGGTTCATTCCCCCACACGCCAAACTCGTTTTAATTCTGAGAAAAAAGATTGGTTGTGTTTATTGAAGTTTGTGGTTGCTTTTGTTGAAGTTGTGGTTGTGTTGTTGAAGTTTCTTGTTGGTTTGGTGCATATTTTCGGTTGTGACTTCGAGTTGAATCTATTGTATATTAAGGATTTTTATGATTCTAAGTGTTTGGGGCTGGAACCTTTGAAGTTAAGAAGGTTTAGAGTTGGAAAAACAAAGGAGAAAAGTCGAATTTTAGAGGGAAAAGGTTGAGGCGTCGCGCCAGCCAGCGCGCCCCAAAAGGGGTTCTGAGCTTCCACCCTTGGGGCGGCACGCCTTGCAGAGTGCCCAGCAGGCCCCTCTGAAATATAAAGGTTGGCGCCCCGCGCCTCTCAGAGCGCCAAGGATGCCAATCCTTCCCATTCCTTCCCCACTTTTTCATACATGTTCCTTGGTAATGTACCTATGTTTTATAGTTGTTTTCAACACTCTAAGGTACATCTAGACATCCCAAACTCATCCACAAACATGTGATCATACACCTTGACTCCATAATCCAATTCAAGGGAAGATAGGATCCAAGTCAAGTGAAGTTAGAAGTCAAGTGAAGTTAGAGTCAAGCTTAGAAGTTAAGAAGTAAGTCAAAGCAAGTCTTTAAAGTTTTTCAAGAGTCTTTTTTAACTTCATTTTATGGCTCAAGTTTCAAGTTAAGTAAAGAGTATAGAGTTTCAAGTTAAGCCAAGAGTAAAGAGTCAAGTTCATTTCTCAAAAGTTATTAGGGAACTAAGTATTCCCAAAGAAGTTTATAAATGTTTTCACATTTAAGATGAGAGGAAACTGAGATTTCCAAAAGAGTTTTGGGCAGTTTGAGTACTATCTCTTTTAAGAAAAGATGAGTTTTGCGAAAGAGTTTCTAAAACATGATTAGTATGACAATCGAGTATGTCATCAATGTTTAAACAGTATGGTCTCTAGATATACCATCAATGTTTATGCAGTATGACTTCATGAGTCATCAATGATCATATTAAAATATGGTTTTGATATGTTCTTTTTAGAAAGAGTTTTCAAGAGCAATTACCTCTTTTAAGAGGGTAGTTTGAGCA
>JAJONQ010121230.1:0-29036 GCA_036250385.1 Solanum microdontum
ATAAAAAAAGAAAAGCTCGTTTGAACAGTAAAAAAATAAATTAAAATCTTCTTTTTACTATCACCCTAACCCCCCCCCCTCCACTATCAAAATCCTCTCCCCCCACCCCCATCATATTCTATTTTAATGCTTATTCGGTTTTACTATTTTCATTATATTTGATTTTTCTCTGACTTTGTTGGTGGTTGATAAAATTGATGATTAAGATTAAAAATAAAATATAATGATGGATTTGTTGGCGTGGGGTGACAAAGAAGCGGGAATTGAAGGTGGTGGAGAAGAAAACATTGATATTGACAATGGTGGTAGTGATATTTGGTGGTGTGTTTGTACCTTTTGATGGTGATGAGTTTGTTTATGGGTGTCAAATTTTGTTGTGGATCTTACATTGTTGTGGGGATAATGGTGATAGTATGATTTCGATGGTAGATTTGATCGTAGGTGGTGAAATTTATGGTGACTATTTTGATTTTCATGATGAAATATATAGATTTGGTAGTAATATGGCGGCAATGGTAGTGGTTTCATGGTCGTGTTCATTGAAGAAGAAACAATTGAATAATATGGAGAATTTTAGCCAAAATTTGACATGACATCTGATGTGGTAGTGACATGGCATTGATGTGGCGCAAGTGATACACTTCCCATTGTGAGAGTGGTGCTACACGTCTTAGGCGATAAAAAAATTCAATATTTAGTAGCAGAAGTGTGTAATAGGTCACTATATTAATTTAAATGTGTAACTGACTTTTCGAGATAAGTTCGGGGGTGAATTTATGCCTTTTCCCTACATTTGTAACCATATTCTACTTCAATATTGACGATAAGCTTCAAAACAACTGAAAATTTCAGAAACTTAATCTAAAAATATGCACTTACTGAAAGATGAGCTTATTTAGGAATATAATTATAGTAAATGTTATTCCCTCCATCCCATAATGAATGCTGTGATCCAAAGTATGAGGAACTATTACGAAATACAAGTAAATTTTGAACACTGATCCATTCGTTAATTGAGAATGGAAGTTTGGGTTTAGAGCTAAATAAAGAATACTACAAACAACAATAACATCACATTAAAATTCCACAAATGGTGTTTGGAAAGGGTAGTGTACGCAGGCCATACCCCTATCTCGAGTAGAAACAAAAAAAAAATATACTAAAAACCATTTTTAAAATAATTGAAAATATCCCTACTAAGGTTTTTGCTTCCTAATTTGGTGAACTCCCAAGGTAACATTGAATTTGTAAAGATTCTTAACTAATTTAAGTGGCCTCTCTAGCAAGTTGTTTGGTGTTGTTAGGGTTTATGCTTTCCCTAACAAAGTAGTGTGAAAGAAAAGTTCTATGTAACTTTTCACTACTTTTTTTTCTTTCTTTTGTGAAGCCTCTTACAATTACGTACCCTATATTTTCCTTGTCTACACTTTCTTTGCCATTTTTATTTCCTAGAGGAGATACATCGCCCATCTTGTAAACCAAGTGATTGATTTTTCTTCTTTTTTGTCAAAACCAACTGATCTTTAATTCTCCCTTCTAGGATGAATTACATCTTTTTGCCTTTTTTGTCTATGCTCCCAACAAAACTTTAATAATAGCACCAACAAATACGATAACTGATGATATTTGTATCGGTAGCTGTCACTAGATGATGGTGTTGATCACCGGAAACTCTCACAACACACATACATACCAAAATCACTACAGAATTCCAAAAATCACCCAATGGCCATATTAACTGGAAAAAAACAACAACAAGAGAAGTACTATTTCTGTGTGGTTTTGTACAAAACAACTCACAATGAGTTTATAGTACCACGAAACCACTAAGAATCCATACAGATAACTGATGAAGAGTTATCAAAACACACAGATTCAAAACAAAAAAGGAACAAAAATTAGTATCAAAGTGAGGAAAGGACTATTTTTCTGTGGTTTTGAATAAAAAGAACTGAAAATCGACGCCAAAGAACCACAAAATCACTTAAGAATGAAGAGTTATCAAAACATACTGATCCAACAAAAAAAGAACAAAAGTAGTATCAGAGTGAGAGAATGACTATTTCTGTGCGGTTTTGTACAAAAAAAAAAAACTCAAAATCGATGTTATAGAACCACAAAACCATGAAATCACTTAGAATTAGTCCAGATAACCAAGGAAGAGTTGTCAAAACATACAAAAAGAACAAAAAGTAGTATCAAAGTGAGGAAAAGACTATTTTTGTGTGGTTTAATACAAAAACAACTCAAAATCGATGCTATAGAACCACAAAACCATGAAGTCACTAAGAATCAGTCCAGAAAACCAATGAAGATTTATCAAAACATACAGATACAACAAAAAAAGAACAAAAAGTAGTATCAAAGTGAGGAAAGAACTATTTTTGTGTGGTTTAATACAAAAACAACTCAAAATCGATGTTATAGAACCACAAAACCATGAAATCACTAAGAATCAGTCCAGAAAACCAATGAAGAGTTATCAAAACATACAAATACAACAAAAAAAGAACAAAACGTAGTATCAAAATGAGGAAAGGGGTTTTGTACAAAAAAAAAAACTCAAAATTGATGCTTCAAAACCATGAAATCACTAAGAATCAGTCCAGATAACCAATTAAGAGTTATCAAAACATACAAATACCACAAAAAAAAGAACAAAAAGTAGTATCAAAATGAGGAAATGACTATTTTTGTGTGGTTTTGTACAAAAACAATTCAAATTGAGCTTCAAAATCACAAAAATCCTTACATATAACCAATGAAGAGCTATCAAAACATCCCGATCCAACAAAAAAAAAAGAGTAAATCAGATACTCAGTGAGCGAAGGAGCATTTCTCAGTAGTTTTATACAAATTAAAAACAACTCAAAATCAACCCGATCAAACCACAAAATAAACTACTAAGAATAACCAATGCAACGTTATAAAAACATACAGATATAGCAAAGAGTGAGAAAAATGTATACCATATTGAAGACCAAGGCTATGAGGGTTAATTTCATCTAAAAATCCTTCATAGCGCATGTCAGATATCGAAGTGACAGAAATAAGAGCTCCGATCCTTAATTCGGCCGTCCTTGCCGGAGCTGCTCTCTGATGAATGCCGGTAGTTGCTGCTGCCATGAGAGAAGTGAAAACCTAATAAATCGATCGGTACCGATCAATTTATAGAAAAGAGATTACAACAATCCGAGCGAAGAAGAAGAAGAAAAAAAAAAACTTTTCACGTTTTATTTGAGCACTTGTCAAATGCGAGGGAAGCACTGTTTTAGCCTCTTTTCCTATTTTGTATATTTGTATTTATGTAATGACCTGTTTTTCCCTCCCCATCTAATTTTCCTCTTTTGTTTATTGTGTGCTTTCCCACGTGAGGTTTTGGTTTTTTCTTTACCTTCTTTTGTTTTTTCATAATCACTTGTTTTTTTAAAAAAAAAAACAAAACTAGGGATTGGATTCAACCTGCTACTCAGCCTATTAAACTTTCAAAATATTTCATTTAGATATAATAAAGTATTTGAATTAGATATTTTTAGTTTATATTTTGAAAAAAAATGTATTTTCATTTGTGTATAAGGCAGTTAAGTTAATTATATAAAATGTGTTATTTCCTTTAATTAATTGTATCAATCTCAAGTAGAAAATGTATGGGGTTTTACGACTTAATGAGACTAATGAGTGTAATTAAAAGAGATAAAATGTTTTATTTGTTCAATTTTACTACCTAATAAATGGATGAATATATAAAAAAAAAAAAAAAAAAATTAAATATATTATACATCTATCATCTATTTTATTTTACGAGTGACTATTATTTAAGTTAATTTTCCTTTTTAAAAAAATTGTTCTAAGTTGGATGGTGATCAAAGTGAAAGATTGTATATCTCTAACGTGTTTTTGTGGTTCATTTATTTTTTATGTCCAGAAAATTCGATATAAACAGCTTTGGATAAGAACATGTATTTAGAGCTGTTTGATTTGTGTGTAATTTGTTTGTTTTTATATATTTAGTGGCATAAAATTATGATGACCAACTAAAAATATTGAAAAAAAAAGTGCATAGTCTCTTCATTTAAAAAATAAATAAATATATTGTTGAACTCTGTAATTATTTGTAGACAAACATAGGATTTAGCGAGGACTATATACTGTTTTGTTGACAATAATTTTAATAAGCTATAATTATGAGAGATGAACAAGTAATTGTTTTCACTTTAATTTGTTTTTTCCAAATGTATGATCAATACACTCATTAAAAAATTTGTGAACATGTGAAAATTCAATCATTTAATGATTATTTAGATAATTGGAAAATTTGAGGTGTATAGAGCCATCACTGTCTTAGATGTTTATTCACTCAACTTTTAAGGTCACAAATAATATTAATGTCGATATATATTTCTTGATGTTTTTTATTTTATAAATTAAATCTCTTTCCAGAAAAATCATGTGGAAAAGAATAAAAGGAAAAGATCTTAATATTGAAGTTATGATAAATACTATATTTTTAAAGGTTAATCTTTCCAAAAAATAATTTCTTTTAGGTGTATTGCAACATTAGGTTTTATTAACACTCTTCAAAATAAAAAGCTCCATTTAAAAGGAAAGAAATTTATATAAACTACGTATTAATTCTTTAGCTAATATGATCACTATTAAACTAGGTCTTAAGCCTAACTCACACCCCAAAAGCTAGCTCAAAGGGAGGAGGATTGCCAAAGCCTTTTAAGGAGTCCACCCATCTCATTAATCACCAATGTGAGACTTTTGTCATTCTTTAACACTCCACCTCACGCCCAGTGCTTCGCATTTGGTGCGTGGGCAATTTTTATTTGGGGGCCCAACATTGGTGAGATGGGCCCTGCTCTGATACCATGTTAAATTAAGGGAATTAAGGAAAAATTACTTAAATACACAACACTTCTTTACCTATTCTCAATATTTCCCTACTCTTTTACTAAAATACAAAAATCCCTTATTTTCCCCAATTCAACTTAACCAGATACTTTATTAGTTTAAGTATCCGCCCGTTATTAATTAAAGTATTCGCGCTGTTATATTATGCATCCGCCCGTTAATTAAGTATTCGTGTTGCTAACAACTTAATAATTTAAGTATCCGTCCGTTATTAATTAAAGTATCCGCGCTGCTATGTTATGCATCCGCCCGTTAATTAAGTATTCGTGTTGCTAACAACTTAATAATTTAAGTATCCGCCCGTTATTAATTAAAGTATCCGCGCTGCTATATTAAGTATCCACACTGCTATATTATGTATCCGAAAACACTAAAAAAAGGGATTTTTGGTAATTAATGAAAGAGTAGGGAAAGGAAGTAATTTCTTTCTTATACTATGTCATTTGCCTAATTTTTACTAAATTAAGTCTTAGGCCTAACTCACACCCCCAAAAGCTAGCTCAAATGGAGGAGGATTGCCCAAGCCTTTTAAGGAGTCCACCCATCTCATTAATCACCAATGTGAGACTTTTGTCATTCTTTAACAATCACAAGAAAGTTTTTTTCTTTTTATTTACTTAATTTGTCATATTTATACAATCACGTGATGCGTAGGCATGTTCAGTAGTAATATATATAACTAACATTTTATGCAAAGAGCTGACTTGTTCACTAGTAACTAGTAAGGTATGTAACTATCATTTTACGCAAAGAGCAGACATGTTCACTAGTAAGGTATGTTGTAACTAACATTTTGACCTAAGTATTGATAGATGTTTATGACTTTTTCTAGTTTATACCAATTAGAGGTGACAAAATTAGCTCATGAAATTATATCCCACGGATTACTTAGGTGTATTTTTGATCATTTGTTTTTTTTTTCGGCAGCTATTTAAATAATAGTTGTTTTTTGTTTCCCACCCAGTGTCTTGAGCCCGCATTAGAGTTCCGAAGAAATCCAAATTGCGTACTGCAAGGCTCATTCGGGAGTGGCGCTCCCAACAAAATTTTTCTCATACCCATGACTCGAACTCGAAACCTCTAATTAAAGGTAGAGCAATCACACCACTGCGCCACATGTTAATTCCCTAAAAAATAATTATTCTAAGTTGAATGATGCTCAAATGAGCCAAGTGAAAAAGGATGGCCCAGTCAAGTCTTTATAAACCAGTAGCATGATAGTATTAGAAATTAGGGGATTGGCTTCTGCTGTTTCTATCCACAGAATCAAACTTTAGAAAAACAGACTTCTTCCACCTATTTGAAATATTGAGAAACAATTAGAGAGGCAGAAAGGGACTAAAATCAGTAAATTATGCAGTCTTCAGCTCAATTTCTTCAGCCTCCAGCAACCCCTCTTCCTCCTAAGCAAATTCAAGCCACAACTATTAGCAAATGTATCAAATTTTCGCGTAGAGAACTTGCCATCAGTACTAGTTCATCCTTGCTTTTACTATTAGGATCCCAAGCTATTGAGCCATTGAATCTATCAAGGGCAAGAGCAGATGAACTTCCTCCCGATAAAACAGAACCAGAGCAAGAACCTTCAAGAAAAATTGAATATTGTTCAAATCAGAATGTAACAAAGAGAGCATTTCTTGAAGTATCAGTTGATGGGGAACCTATAGGAAGGATTGTTATCGGGTTATATGGTGATAGTGCCCCGTTTGGGTCATCAAGGTTCAGTAATCTTGTTAGTGGAGCAGCAGGGGTAAGTTATAGAAGAAAAGATTTTGTGAGGATAATGCCAAATTATGTACAACATGGTGGATTGAGGTCATATGGTGTGGATGCTGAACTTGCCAAGAATACTGGAAGAACAATGGCAATCGATAACCTCGTAGATGAATGGGAGAAACAGAGTGAAATGTGTCAGGGTACCAAGAATGTAGCAACAAGTGTTAGCCTTATTGTAAGAGACCCTTCAAAACCACCTCCAAAGATGAAGCTGGTTGCTCGAGGAGGGAAGCTCGAAATCGATCAAGAAGAAGTAGGAAAAGATGTGAATGGAACAGAGTTTACAATTGCCCTTAAAGACTCACCTGAGTTAGATGCATCTGCTTTAGTTATTGGGAGTGTCTTGGAGGGGATGGATGTTGTTGAGAAACTTGGCCAAGTCAAAACTGTGAAAGAGAATACAAGTTCTCCTTATTTCAGGTACTGGCAATCTCCCATTCACTTAGTTCAGGTGGCTACTAATGATATTTGACTAAACAAGAACATATAAAATAGACTAACCAATTAAGAAGATCATACTATATACAAGACATAACCAACCAATTTTCTGGTTTTATCGACAGGGCGGCCAAGTTGATAGGAGATAAAAGAGCTGTAGTTGCAGAGAGAGGCTTCAACAGACCTTACTCAAAGGTGAAAATAACAAATTGCGGCTTGATGGAATGATCAAAGATGCCGTTGAGAGATTTTTGTCCTTCCATTTCTGTTAAGAGGAAGAACTGCTCAAATAAAAGTGTACAAAAATCATGTACAAAATAAATTCCTCCTGAAATTTTTACCTCTCTTCAGAAAGCTTACAACAATGGTAATAATGGTATCTTCCCCTTGTTTACTTTCTCTGTCTAAAAAAAGCAGATTACAATCCACTTCCAAATAACTAGTCAATAATACAAGAAGTCTCTCTGGCTCACGTCGGAAAAATCATATGAAACAATGTCTTGCTAATTAGCCACTACAACAAGCCTAGAACAGAGGCGCATCATCTAGAGTATTCTTCAAAGCACATGGTTTTAACATCCACGTAAAATATAGGCAATAAGATGCAGAAACTGTCTCCACCGGGAAGGTAATCTTATCACCCAGTCTATCTGGTGAAAGTTTTTTTCCTCGTGAACCATGGGGTGTACTCCATCACATGGATAACTTTGCTGAATTAACTTGGACGAACAAGCTTCCTTCGTTTAGCCTGTGGGGATGTAAAAAGCTTTTGCACTGAAGCAACAGGATCATCCACCTGCATAGGACCAAAACAAGATAAGTCAGGTGCTTTCTGACAATAGAATTTTTCATTCATTGCATTACTCGGACCATCTGGTATCAACAGATCAAAAGGAAGCTTATCCTTGCACTGTCTCAAACACCACAGACAAACCACTAACAATGGGTTTTAAGGGCCAACTCACCAGATAGAATTCCTCTAACACCACTATAAACTAAAACATTAAATTCAAATAAACAGCTGCGCCCAAGCAAAATTTTGACAAATTAAATGAACTATAAAATCAGCTGATAAATCGTTTTCAATTATCAGCAAACAAAAAGACAACACTGACAACTTCAATTCTCTGAATTATGCTTGGTCTAAGCATGGATTCAATTCTCTGAAGTACATAATGCAGTATTCAAATGCTTCTTTTTTTTTGGAATTACTAACAGCACTAGTTTAATGTAAATGATTTTGCCTCAAGTTCTCAAGTTATATATCCAAGAACCTCAAATTGTAGTTATCCAAGTCAAGGGCATGATGAAACTGATTTTTTGTAAAGGAATAGAAGGAGCAGCATTCATCAATAGATCTGCCAGACACCAACCTAAATGTGACAAATAAGGTTTGCTTTAATTAGCTACAGATTGTTATCTGCTTCATATTTTGCTAGCCCAATTACTACTATAATTAACTAACAACATGTCTTTATCCTTACTGACATGCTACTTTATCTATTAGTACTAGTTTACTACTTCCTTACCTTAATCAAGGAAGATGGAGCATGATTGGACAAAGGAGAAGAAGATTTCTCATGACGTTCTAAAGCAGATAATGTTTGTTCCCATCCTGGTGGAGAGCCACCATTAGATGCTATCCAGGGGCAAAAATATCTGTGCAGCTTGAATGGATCAAACTCCAAAGCTTTATCTAAGGATAGAATTGGCAACTCCTTCCCTGAAAAGATAACATAGTCTGTCAGTTACACTTATACGCTCAACATAAAAAAAATACACCTCCTTTTTCTCTTCTATTGCTAACAATATTAACACCCCCACCCCGGACGCCAAACAGAAAAGCATTAGGATACTGCATTTGCAGCATGCAGGGAGATGTACCTCCTTAAACACTTAAAATTGAAGTATACATACTAAGAGTGCTGAGTGTTGTTCATCAGAAGAATTTCTGCATGAAAAAGTGATACTTCTGTGAAATTGTATATTGGTTGAAAAATCTCTTTCCCAAGCGTATATGTCTGATATATAGGCAAAGCAGATAAAATACTGAAAGAGGCAACATGATGCAACTCAAAATGAGATCACGGAATAAGGAAGGGGCCTGCCTAGACTTGAAGCTAGAGAAGACTGAAAAACTTGGGCATCAATGAGGTGTGGTCTTTGGATAGACAGCAGAATGTAGATAGGTGTTGTACTACTGATTCATGGACATAAAAGAGAATACCAAAAGGAAGATGAAGCCTAGCACTTCATATGGTCCTTTTGAAAGATGTTCAAAATAAGAAGAGACCAAACAGTCCTTGGACAGCAATGCAGGTCCGATATGCATTTCAACGCAAGCATACCAAACTTGGACCATTTCATGAAACTGGAACTATATTAAAAAATGCTGAAAAACTAGGTTAAACATGGACATTTCTGGAAACTGGATCTGTATTGCTAAAGTGCTAACAAACTTGGTTCACCCTCCAATTGCCACTTTAAATCCACTTCATGGAACAAATTGCAACAGTGCCAATGCTAATGGGCAAGCATGATTATAGAACACTACACAAATTGCAACAGTGCCAATGCTAATCGGCATTCATGATCATAGAATACTGTACAATTTACAATAAACTGAATTACCTCGACTAGATGATCCAAAATCATTTCCAACCTTGTCCTTACAATGATCCGTGACTGCTGGATCAACCTTGTTCATACTTTCTGCATTATCAGCCATTTCAGTGGTGTTACCAGAAACTTGTGCTGCAGCCTGGTTGTTTTCGGGTTGAGCTTCTGTAATCACTTCCGAAGTAGACAGTGAAGTTCCTTCCTCAGTATTTTCTCCTGCAAGAAACTCTGGATTTTTGCATACACCAGATGAGCTCATGGTTACTAAATCATCCTTAAGCTCAGATTCAGCAATAAACCATGCTCTCAAATTCCGTCCAATGATTGGCAGAGATATTTTTGCCCTATAATTATGTGTTACTGGAGGAGGACCACCGGCAATCGTCAAGTTGAAATTTGGTGGTCTTCTATCTAACATAGTGTTAGCAGAAGTTGCAACTTGTCCTATGCATTCTCTACTCTCATCACGATCACTGTTGCCTGAGAGAAGATTTTCATCACCGTCGGTGTGATTGATATGGTCATTGTTGACCTGTGTGTATCCACTTACTCGTAGAAATTCCAAAGGCCGAGAAACCATGGAAAAATCCCATAGACCAATACAAGCCCCACAAAACTTGCAGTCGAGAACAACAGAATTTGGATTGATTACTGCTTCTTCAGAAGCTTGATTGTCATCATCTGGCTTGCTCTCAGAAGTCTTATCAGTACATGAACTGTAGACAGTAATAGTCTGACTTTTTCTGCTCAAAATAGACTTATCTGAGAGATTAGCATCCTTACTAGATTGATTCAGTTGATCCTTGGGGTCAACCAAATATGGCAGTCTGCGGAGTTCCCACCCACACAAGCTAATGAGCTTTTGTGCCTAAACATGATTCAATATATCACAATATCAAAAACCACAAATTGACAAACATAACTACTTCATCTAACAAAAGCAATTAATTTTTAAAAAAATTAGCTCATATAATATTTTAGATAAGTCTAAGCTAAGAAATTAGATTTATAGTTTGATAGAATATAGACGCTGCTCACCAACCCCACCTGCGCTCCCCAAAGAAGAAGAAGAGCGATAAAGTCTCGTGATAATTCTAAGATTTCCCAACCCCCACCCCTTCCCTTCAAAAGAAAAGAACCTAGGGATATAGGGTTGGCAATCAACCGGAAAATGGATAAGACAAATTTTGATAGCAAGATATACACTTGGGCACTAACTCTTGCCATCATGCTTATGAAATCAGAGAGATCAAGTCCAGTAAGGGTTAGCAGCACTTTTGTACTTGTCACCATTCACCTGCAACGACAAACTACATGCTCACATTTCCTTTAATACCTGATAATATGTGAGAGAAGAAACTGAAGTGGGTTCATTTCTGGTTTCTTCTTGGGGAGTTTGCATGGATTCATCACGTTCCACAGTTAAAGATTCTCGTAGAAATTGTTCCAGCTGAGGGTTTCTCAAGAAATCAATGGCCTTAGGTGAAATCACAGGAAGAGCAGCAAGCTGTGATAGAGCAGAATGCCGAATTTTATACTGATCAACAAGCACAACAGTAGCCGTAGGTGGAAAATCTGCTAGTTTTTCATCGCAGACATTGTCAATCCAAGGGCAAAGTAGCTTGTGTCCACTATCTAGCTTCAAGCTGAACACCAAGGCCACTTTGTCAACTGATGCCCACGAATGGGAGAACCATGAAATGAGAAGCACAAATTAGTTACAAAAGGAGAATGAGGTAACAATGACCAAGTGCTTCTGTTTTAAGAAACAGAGTGAGATATCAAATGCCACAAACATAGTAAAGATGTATAGCTTACCTTGTTGTTGTGCCCAAGATGGCGGAGTAGTGAAGAGCATTCGTGATCCACATGCGTCACAGGCAATGGTATCCATATCCACATTGATCCAACCCCTTCTAGAACAGTTAACAGCACTGATTGTCTGCCAAGGAACAAAAGCATTGTGGTATAAGATTTACAACATGGCAGAGTGGAGACAGTTTTCTGTACAAATAGATTAGCAGAAGGAAAATCACACAAGGAAAGATGCTTTTTTTTTCAAAGGAAAGATGTAAACCTAATCTTTACAAGAACATAAAGAAGAAATACGTGGATAATAGGAATGTAAAGGAGATGATAAGTTCTAAAGGAAGAAGAAACACACACTAAAAAATCTATGATGAATCTCCTAGGATAAGGATCAAAGCCTGTATAAGCTCGAGCAGTCAACTACAACAATTAGCTTTGGAGTTGTCCTAAATGATTAAACTTCTCGATTACAAGAACAACTGAGAAAAATTTTATCATTCAGAGGTACAGAAAGAAAGTTTGTTATCTGTTCCCTTATGCTTCTCTATTACAAGAACAACTGAGTAAAAGAATATGGTGAAGAAGCATAAAAGAAAGTTCTTGAGGCATTACATGTTTGTTACTTAGGTTTGGCAATGGGGTGAGGGAAGGCCGCCATTCTGTCCCCCAACCACAAGATTTAATTTAATGGATTCTGAATTTTTAGAACGATGATTATAAGTGCTAATAACTGGGTTCTAGATTTTCAGAACAACTCAACACAAGTACACTATTTGAAGAAAAGTTACTCAGTCGGCTGAACCCGTAATTGGGCTTCTACCTCCTCCACTTGCCCCGTTTATACCCCATCCACCTTACCTGCGCAAGCTGAACTGCCCTTTCCAGGTGAAACTCTAAAAAAGTCTTAGTCTGTATATCTCAGGGATGTAGTACTATTTAATTTAGTAAGGATTATGTATGCAAGTACTACAACAACGACAACATAGGGTAAAATGTACACATAGAGAGACTATTCCGGATAGACCCTCGGCTAAAAAAAGGATTATATATGTAAGTAAATCTCAACATTTAAATTAAGAAGTTCATATCATAATCATAATAAGAAGGGGCAGTAAAATATGGAACCTGTGGTTTAGCAAACCAAGTCATAGACTTAAAAGTTGATATCCTTCTAAACAAATCATCCCGGTCCCATGGTCTACACGGCGGAGCTTCCCCTGAACCTTTAGTAGCTAATAAGTTGTACTTGTTAACTGTTTTGCCAATTGATGACATATCCGGACGCTTCTTGCCTCTTGACAATTGAACTCCAGATGCACTACACCAACCAAATTAAAACCCCATAATTAATCACCGTAGCTCAAAGTTGAAAGTAACAACATTCATGAAATCTGTACGCCGAACAAACAAACAAACAAATATAAAATTGTAAAGAGAAGGAAAAGGAAACCTGGAATTGAGTTTGGATTTAGGAGGAGTTCGAAAGATCTTATCCATGGCGTCCTGAAATCGCTTCTCTGATTCTTCAGCCATTTTTTCAGTGTCTTAATTTGTTCATGGAGGAGTAATCGCTCAGCTGCCGAGAACTTCTTTTTCCGGTGCCCAAATTAATTTTTGAAAGGGAAAAAGTATACAAATTAAACTTTCGAGAATAAAAGATAACTTTACCCTTCATTTGTAGATGATTCTAAATAAACCCGTTAAAAAGGGGTCAAATATGTCCCTAAATTATTCGAAAACGTCTAAATATATCATGTTTAAAGTTTGGCTCACTCGTGTCCTCGTCATCCAACTTTTGACATAGATATGTCCTTATGGGTGTTAGTTGGTCTATTGGAAATATCCAACTCATTTTATATTTCTTTAAATGTCAAATAGAATTGCCACGTCATTTTTATATTATCACATGACATTTATATTAAAATGGAAAGGGATCAATTATGCCCCTAAAATATTCTGAGCTCTTTTAAAACACCTATCCGACCCATAACAAAGGGGTCAATTATACCCCTAATCTGACCCATAAATCAACCCCTCTTTGAACTTGATCTTTCCAATACTAATCTCCTCTGACGCTGGGTATTGTGTTGGCTGATGTTGAACCAATCTCTGCCACAATTCAATAAACCTCAATCTCAGATTCAAGATTACAAGTAACCAATAGCAGAAAAAACAGGCCTCAATCTTGGATAGGTGTTTTAAAAGAGCTCTGAATAGTTTAGGGGCATAATTGACCCCTTTTCCTTTTAATATAAATGTCATGTGGTAATGTAAAAATGACGTGGCAATTCCATTTGGCATTTAAAGAAATGTAAAATGAGCTAGATATTTCCAACAGATCAACTAACGCACATAAGGGCATATCTATGCCAAAAGTTGGACGGTGAGGACACGAGTGAGCTAAACTTTAAACGGAGTATATCTAGACATTTTTAAATAGTTTGGGGTATATTTGACCCTTTTCCCATATTAAATAAAAATAGATAATGGGTCCTTTGGTTTTAAGTTTTAACATTACTTATATTCAAATGGTTGAAATTAGTTATTCTAACACTATTTTTCTATTGGTTATTTGGTATGTTAGATTAAAAATAATATATCTTACATCTTAGTAGAAAAAAATTGAGGGATTTCAAGGGTATTTTTTGTTATTTTTTATTATGTAATAAGTAATTTTGTTATTATTCTTTCATAATGTGATTGAGATAATTTATTTCGGTACTAATTACTAATTTAAAATAAATTATTTAAATGTTAGTACTTTTTCATCTCAATTTATGTGACGTAGTTTGATTCGGTACGAAATATAAGAAAAAAATTTGAAATTTATGGTGTAAAATAAGTCATAAATATTTGTAAATTGATATATTTAATATAAAAATGTGTTGTTCGTTTTGGGATTGAGTAAAAAGAAAAATGAGTTTTATAAATTGGTGACATATAACTAATTAAAGAAAAAATAAGGCAGAGCAAAAATTTTATTTCAAGATTATATATGCTTGTCCAGTATACCAAATGACCCTTAAAGTAACACACTTCCGTAGTGTTTTAAAAGGCACTATATATAAATGTGTATTTTAATTTAGATTGAATTAACATGATACAAGTAAATATTTAAATTATTATAAAATTGAACAAGTACACATTCTAAAATACGGAGAAATATATAGATTATCATCGATTGAAAAACTGTTGTAATTCCATTATCTTCCTCTCTTCTTTTGACTTAAACATTTTCTTTGATAATCTTAATATTCGGGTCAGATTGTGCATTTTTCAATTAATTTTTTAGGGTATTTTTCACCTCACTAATACATGTAATCATTTAATTTTCTAAATAAAAATTTGAGTATAGATGAAATTACAATATATTCGTTCGAACATAACACCTCATAATTTTCTGACTTAAACATTACAGTGAAAACATACATACCATTAGAAAATAAAACATAAATATGTTTAGGGTAGTTGTATGCTAAATAAATATGAGCGTGTACGTCAAACTTTTTTATGTTATAGGCTAATATCGATTGACTAATAAATAATTCTACTCTTTTGTCTCTTGCGATCAAATATATTTTCCCCTTTTCAGAAGAAAGAAGAACCATATTTTGTACTTGATTCGGAATGTTATTGATTTATGAGATAAGGTAAGATATTTTAGGATTAAATTTATATATATATTTGATAATCATGATATTCGAATCAGCTTTCGCACATCTCAATTAATTTCACAAGATACTTGTTGCTTCACACCAACATCAAGTACCAGATAACTATATATGTCCACCAAAGTTAAGAGTCTCGCTGGAATTGATAGAAAATATAACTAATCTCAAAATAAGTTCATATCTCAAACTTGAAGTTATTTTATTCCACCTAGAAGGTGAGATAAATTAGTCTCAAGATTATAGCAGAGAAGCTCATAAAGTTATAAATGCATGAGCATAAAATTAAAATGTATATACTAAGACTAATTGGAAATAAAACACCTAATAATAAAATAAAAAACTAAGGTAAGAAAAGAAATACTCTTCCTATTGTTAGATGAACTAACTAAAAAATTACTACCAAGTAAATATGAAAAGGAACTTGAGGATGTCATAATCTTTATTAATTTGCTCATTAACCTCAAAATCCTTAAGAAAATGACGCCAACACTTGTTCCTATTTGCTGAGCAACAATTGCCTTCTCTTCTTCTTTCAAATTCTTTGCAGACTCCCTACGCAAATCACAAGTAAGACGAATTAATATTAATTTAAAATAGTAAATATAAAACGAAAAATAAATATATATGTTTTAGAGAACATTACATGTGCGAATGTAGGAAAATAAGACGATATTGATAGAGTCAATGTCTTTGGATGAGACATGTTAAGTAAGCTATCAATTACAAATCTCATAAAAAATTCATGTCGAATTAATTTGAGATTTGTCATGTCTAGCTCTAAGTGTTCAATAAGATGTAGCAATTGTGTTGGAATCCACCATTGAAGTCCACGTTTGTCCATTTCGGAAAACTTTGTGATCTATATCATTCGAAGAAGAAAAAAAAGTGAATAATTCTCATAGCTAGGTATTCATTAAAATTAAAATATGTACGTACCTCATCCCAAATGCACAAGGACAATGCCATATTGTTGTTGAAATTGTTAAGGTGAATTATCAATTTCTTGAACCAAGCATTATTGATCGTAGGTGCTTTAATAAGTAGTTCAATCCTGGTCTGTACGAGCTTTGAAGAATCACTTGGTGCTAAACAAGGTATATATTGTGTACCTATGTATTTGAAAGAAGATAAATTGGGAGTAGAAATTTCAAGTCGTTTGGTAAAAGATAAGGTCAAAGTTCTAAGTGATTGGCTTGAAACTTTGGTATATTTTCGTGTCTGACAACCAAAATACAAAGTTTCAAGATGAGGAAAATCTGAACATAAGTCTTCATTGAGACCGACTGGAAATCTCCCACAATCCAAGTGAAATTCTTGTAACATTGTACAAGCACGAATATCCATGTAAACTGCATTGTTGTTGCAATCACTAGGGTAAACAAAGTGAAATACTTTTAAATTTGGAGCAATAACTTGTATACTTTTCATATAATCATAGTGCTTCACATAAAGCTTCTCCAAATTGTCTAAATTAGACAACACTATAAACATTTCTGGCTTATTATAGTTCCTCCATTGTCTCTCACAATTCACCAATCTCAATTCTCTAATACAAGGGTACTTACTAATAAACCTTGACAAAGATTCTCCATAAAACCTAACACCATCCAATTTCAACTCTTGTAAAGAAGAAAATTTTGCTTCACCATTGAGCACATATTTATCAAGTGTGCAACAACTTAAATGAAGAACACCTAAACATGTGGACTGAAAAACATAGGGCAAATAGTATGAAGAGTTCTTTAACTTCAAATACACCTCATGGAAATTGGTTTCGTCCATCAATCTCATAAGATTTTTAACATTTTGATCACCTTTAGAAGAGGTAAATCGAATGCTTAATATCCGTTTCTCAGCCTGGATTAACATACTTTTCGATGTCTCAAGAGAGTCAAGGATCCAATCCGAAAATTTCATGTTACGTTTATTTTGTAATAAGAAAATAGACTCATCGAAAGACAATAGAGATGGGGTGTTTCGATACCAATGTTTGGTAACAAGGCGGACATTAACAATGTCGTGAAAACTTAGGTAGGAAAATATCGAATGTAAAATATGATCCGGCAATCGTAAGGTTGGATCGAAATCAATTGTTTGAGACATAGATATTATGGGGAATTGAAACAACACAAATCATATAAACCCTAACTTTAGCCCAATCTATTCATATTTTCTCAACAACTATATATATATATATAAGTAAAATATAAATAACTTTCATTTTTACCAAAATTATTTTGACAAGCAATAGAAAATTGGGTCCCAAGTAATAGTAAAATATTAATTATTACGTAGTGTCCAAGTTTAATTGTTTCTCTCCCCATTTTTTATTTTTATTTTTTTAATAAAGTTGTGTAGATACAATATTAATTGTCTTTTAATTAAAAGGGCAAGTAAATTATATGAATAGCTCGGTACAGAGTATTTATCCAATTGATTTATGTTCTTTTTTCTTCTAGGGATTATTAAGGGAAAATTGAAGAAAAAAATTCAGCTGGAAACAATTACTTGGACTAGGAGTAATACTTGCGGAAGATTAGAGTCTCAATTTACCTGACATAGTTAATTTTGAAAATCAAATAAGAAAATATTTTTTTGTGATTTATGTGCTCTATTTTAAATTATTAATTCTTGAGACTTGTGGTCCGTTTGGATATACAATATGGAATCATTAATCATTAATACTTGAAATCAAATTGATTTTGAAATATTTTAAGGCGTCACATTGATAAATCACATATCTCGATATTTCTTTTATAAATAAATGTGTGATTAGAAATTTTCAAATACACATAATTTTATAAAATTTACTCGACACTAGTCAATAATAGTAATAACTAGTTATTTGGAGATTGTTTGTCCAAATGCACAATCAAAACGTCATATAATTTTGGTTTTGCGAAGAAAAAAATATCTCATATTATTAATCGAAAAAGATTAGAATAAAGTCTCATCTTATTTTCTTCTAGCTAGTGGATATGCAAATAAAAGTTTATGAAGAGCCATTTAATAAAGAAAATAAGTTAAAAGGAACTTAATGAAATTGATGCCATGTAAATTTGAAAACAAACTCCAGCTCGTCCTTTTCACTAATTATGTTTTCTACACAAACTTCGAAATCTTTTAGAAAATAGCTCCAACACCTGTCCATAGTTTCACACCTACAATTTCCTTCTTGTCTGTTTTTCAATTCCTCAATGATATCCTGTAAAAAATTAGTAAAAATGTTGAGATTAGAGAGTAAATATTTTAGAATGATCATAAATTGAAAAAGTCAAGATTGAGAACATTACATTTTCCATTGGTTGCAATCGAGACGGTATCAATAGAGTCAATGTGTCTGGATGAGACATCCAAAATAAACCATTTATAATATATTTCATCAAATATTCATATCGAATTTTGATCTTGCTCATATCTAGTAAAACATGTTTGATATGATGTAGTGGAGGTGTTTGTTCTCGTCCAATTACTTTGCTCTGTAAAGTTTCACCTTCACCTTGGAGCAACAGGTTCTGAAGAGGATAAAATATATGCATTATATAACAAAGTAAATAGTATAACAAATAATAGTAAAGGTATAACATAACATTAGAGGGTGCTTGTTCATATACCTCGTCGTTATCATAATCACGAATGCACAAAGAAAGTCCAATATTATTGCTAAAATCTTTAAGACGATCTCTCAAATTGATGAACGTCAAAGGTTTATTGATCTTCTTCACATGATATGCTAGTCCAATCTTGGTTTCTAAGAGATTTGGTGCATCACTTGGATTTAAGAATGGTTTAAATGTTGTACCTACACATTCATAGGTAGATAAATTGGGAGCAAAAACTACACGAGTTCTCGAATCCTCATGCATCCGTGTGAAGAACAAGAACAACGTTCTGAGGGATGAACTCGAAATTTTAACAGTTTTCTTTGCTTCACAAGGACCCATTAACAAAGTTTCAAGACGAGGAAAATCTGAGCAGAAATTTTCATGATCAAGACCATTAGGAAATTTCATACAATCCAAGTGAAATTCACACAACATTCTACAAGCACGAATATCCATGTTGACTAAATCTTCTCTTTGACCACGATAAACAAAATGGAATACTTGTAAATTAGGTGCAATAACTTGTACGTTGGTAATATAAGAAAAAGGACTCATAAATTGCACGTAAAACTTGTTCAAACGGTCTAATTTAGGTAACACTATTGACTTTAGACTAAAGCAACTCACCAAACTCAATTCTCTAATATTAGGGCACTTACTAATAAACATAGATAGAGTTTTTCTCCTTACCTTAACACAATCCAATTTCAACTCTTGTAAAGAATATAATTTTCCTTCCCCTTGGAAAAGTACTACATGTGGATGATCTAAGGTGCAACGGCTTAGATGAAGAACAGTAAGGCATGTTGATTGAAACATGTACGGCAAGTGGTACCTACAATCTTCAAATTTTAAATATATCTCATGGAAATTATTCTCGTCCATCAATTTCAGTATTTCATATGCATTCTCTTGATCATTAAATTGAACGTGCAATATACGATTTTCAGCGTTGCGTAAGTGAGTTTTACTAGTGTCAAGAGAAGAATGGATGCATTCCATGTAGTTGTTACGCATTTGTTGTAACATGTCAATTGAGAATCCTTTACTAAAGAAAAGGGATTGGTTAAAGTTGAAAACAAAGTATAAGGGTGAGTTTTTGTGCCATGTGTTGGAAACAAGACGGACATTAATTAGATGTTGAGATGTTAGGTAAGAAAATATGGAATGGAGAATATGATCAGGCAATTGTAACGTTGGATCGAGTGAATTAGTATGAGAAATTTTTGGTTTTTTAGTGATTTGTTCATCAATTGTTTGACACATGGGGAAGATGTATTCAGACATTATGTGGGAAGTAAAACCCTAATCAATCTGACGGTAAGTACTAGAACAAGAACTCATTATTTATTTGAAGGAAAAATAACCTTTTAAAACTTTGGGCAAAAAAATAGAAAACGTTTCCGATTTGTTTTGAGTAACCTAAAACTCTAGTACTTATTTATTTATTTATTTAGAAAAGAGCTGCCGAATATCATAATTCATATCAGGAAGAAATTGCACGGTTTGCTCTTAAAAGTAATTTATTTTTGCACTTAAAAGGTATTTATAATTTTTAGTCCCTATTTTTAAAAATAAAAATCAATGACCAACACAAAAATAGCGCACAAATGACCTTATGGATAACAAAATTAGTCCATAAAAATATGATCAGCTCAATTTCTTCAATTGGTTAGCTTATTGATTCATGTATTATTAGCTCTACCCAATTTTGCACAGCCAATCCAAAAATTGGTTGATATGTCGCCCAAATTGATTCATGAAATTTTTGTTAAATTTGTTTCAAGAAGACATTTTTTAAAAAAAAAATTGATTATTTATATATAGTCATACTAAATATTATAAAAAAAAACAAAACAAAGAAATTAAAACTTAGTTAGAATCAATCAGGTGAGTTATGACCCGTTTTCAAATCCATTTCAGCCCAAGTAATTATTGGTGGGTCAATAACATACTCATTTATTAACTTAATCTATTTTGTTTTATCCAAACTCACTCATTTATTAGCTTAACACATTTTAACCCGTCCAAATTAGGTACAACTCATCCTTTTAATATCTCTGATCATATGTCTCACATGACCACCAACATGGATTGTAGTGCAGTAGTGCGACTGTTTCAACCTTAATCAGAGGTTTCGAGTTTGAGTTTTGATCATGGAAATAATCCTATTGGAAGTGCCACGCTCAAATGGACCCGCAATACGCGATCCAAATTTAGTCATGGCTCCAATGTGACCTCTAAACACTGAGCGGTTGGCTGTTTTACACTGGAAATTGGAAAGGGTCTTTTGGTTCGAATTCAGGATAGATAATCCTATTTTCTATTATGGGATAAAAAATTCATAATTTCAGTATAAATTTATTCTGATTTTAGCTAATTAATACCCACAAAATCACAAACAAACATATAACAAGTTTAATTCCAAATTTTATGCTAACATAATCTCTAGTAATCCTCTAACCAAACGGTCACTTAATAGTCCTTCAAATTTAAACTGCTTCCAATTATTTCGTGGTGCCGAAATCACGATGCATATTAATACTTGTTGGAGTAATATAGTTATCATTTTCTAAAAAAAAAAAATCAAATTAAAAAGGGACCCATGTAAATTGTCACTGTAAAATTCAAGTCTAGTAGATTTTGCTCAAATAATATAAATGTATTAATAAATTTATTAAATATATCCAAAAATTTAATTTAGAACCAAATTATTATGCTTTAAATTGTCATTATAAAATTCAGAACTCATAAAGTTGAAATTCTATGACTCTACTGCTCTACGAATAACCTAGCTAGCTAGATAATGATCAGGTTAAATTAATTTTAATTTTCAGCTAGAAAAAAAAATGACGTTTGAAAAACAGTAATACCGAGTCAAATGAAGAACTTCCCCTTAAACGTTTTTTTAATAATTATTTTGCTAACTTCCTTCCCCCATTAACTAATTCCACAAGGCATGCACCCAAAAATTCTCCCCCAATAACTCAAAAAGCATAACTACTTCTCCTTTTTAAACAATCAAATGAGCCATAATTCACATCTCAAACTCACAATTCACAACTAAACCATATACTTTCTACTCCAAAAAAACTAAAAAAAAACTTAAGTCTTCCATCATGACTTCCTCCAAAGCATTTCTATACTTGGTCTTTTTCTCTTCTTTTCATTTCTTCACTGTTTTTTCCACTCAATTTACTGTGGGTGGTGACAAAGGATGGATCATACCTAAAGATGATCAACTATACAATGAATGGGCTGCCAAAAATAGGTTCAAGGTTAACGACACTTTAAGTAAGTAGTCGTACTCATCTCTTCATCGTAAAATTATATTATATTAATGTTGTCAGTATATATGAATTAATTTGATCGTGTTTACATGTAGCGTTTGAGTACAAAAAGGACTCGGTGTTGGCTGTGACACAAGAGGAGTACGAGAAGTGCAAGTCGGTGCACCCGATTTATTTTTCGAACAATGGGAAATCCGAATTCAAATTGGATCGACCCGGCCTGTTTTATTTCATTAGTGGAGTATCGGGCCATTGTGAAAGGGGCCTAAAAATGATTGTTAAAGTATTGGAACCAGCAAGCCCACCTAATCAAGTTGCAGATCATACTACTGGGCCTTCTACTAGTGGTGCAGCCCAATTGGCTAATGTGGTTGGGGTGTTGGTGGTTTCATTATTTGGAGCTATTTTTATTTAGTTTATAAATTCTGAATTTTTTTTATTTGTTTTGGTGTTTGGATTATGTTTAGGTAGTGTGATGTTAGGTTGGGGGAGGTGGGGGTGGGGTAGCTAGGTTTTTAGAAATTATTATCATTAATTGTTTGGATCTTAATTGTTATTTTGATTTTTTAAATAATTCGTTTTTATGTAACTTTAGTCTTTCTCTAGTTTTTAATTTATAATATAGTATATAATAACACAAAATTATAAAAATATATCAATAGTTTAAAATAATTACAAATATGTTTAAGGAAACTCATCTAACATGATTATATAAATATAAATAATCTAATATTTTAACTTTCTAATATTAAAAGAATCATTATTTCTAAAAATATTTTTTTATCATACTATACAATTTACCCCCTAAAAGAAAATAATCAATAAAACTTACTACTATATTATAATAATAACATCACTCCATCATGAATAAAAATAAAAACTACTTTCAATAAAATATGATAATTTTGAGACATATGACAACCATGAAGACCAATGATAGGTGAAAAAACAAAATTTCGCTACGTATTTTAAAAAAATATGTTACATACTAAATAATAAAGATTTTAACACATAATTTGTGTAAGATCCCGCCCGAAGTGACTCCCGACATTCTTTTTAGGTTATCAATTAAAGTCTGGTGCAATAAATAATTATACCATTCACATAACTATTTTTTGTCATTTTTTTGGACAATTTAATAGCATTGATTGATAAATCTTTAATCAATGATAAGTGACTTGTTATAACATATTAAACGCGACATTGGATGTTTAAAATTTTTTAGTATATTATCTATGATCACCATTAAGGTTGATTTACACAAATATCTTTTTGTTAAGTTACTATGAAAATTTTATCTTTATTTTTAAAAATCATGCAAATGTAACTCTTAAACTTTTCTCTAATTTGCTTAAAAGAAAATTTTAAATCGTAGTCTTTAAAAAAAAGTTGTTAAAAAATACAACATATCTTTAACAAAGAAGAAAGTTATTAAATATAAGAAATAATAATGAGGATAAAGAATATGTAACCTGTTCAATTTATGAAACATAATAGGTAAAAATAATTTTCTTGTTGTTTTTCAAAATATTTAAGTCGCTAATTATTACTTATAATTTATAATATTTTTTATAAATTTAATTTCAAAATCTTTAAAACTTTATTTACGATCCATCGTTTTAGAATTATAAATCTGAAAACCTTTTCTCTCGTCTTAGATTCTCTGAATGTTGTTTGCGTCAGGGTTTGGGTTATTAAATTAAGGTTTCTCAGGCGACGCCATGGCTGAACTCTGCCCGATTTCTCGAAATGTTAAAAAACGAATTCCGTGATCGATGTTCTCCATTCCATATTTTGCTACCTTAGATATCTGAACAACTCTTTCATGTCCGCCTTGTTTCCACTTTTTTTGAAAAAACTCCAACTACACCCAATTCTTGGAATGGATCCGTTCGTCTCTCGAAACTTCTCAATCTGAGTTAATCAAGGCCGAGAAAAGTGTTCAATTTTAAGTATCATCAGAATATCAAAGATGTATATTTGAATTTTGGGTATCCTAAGTACTTGATTAACTCAAAATGTCTATCTGGATGTCAAATCTATAAACATTTGTTCAGTGGTGAAGAAGTTGAATAGAGATAATTTAGGTGTCAAAGTTTATTAGTAAGTGCCCTAATATTACAGAATTGCAATCAGCTTATAAGGTGTGTAGTAGTGTTGTTACCTAAGGTAGATCGTTTGAAGAAGCTTTATGTATGTGCAAATGGCGGATTCTTATCCTTATATTACGGATGTAAAAGTTATTTCCCCGATCGTGTTCACTATATATAATAGCAGTAACGTTGTTGTTAATTTGGATATTCGTGCTTGTAGAATGTCCTGTGGGTCTTGATCATGAACACTTGATTTCAGATTTTCCTCATCTTGAGAATCTAATCCTTGGCCCTTGTGAGACATCCAATCCAAGCGTGTCAAAATTTCAAGTTCATCACTTAGAAAACTAACCTTAAAGTTCACACAACTGTATAATTATAATTATTGAAGGAAAAGTGTAGTAGTTTCAGCTCCCAATTTATGTTATGATTCGGTAGAACATTTAAATCATCATCTTTAGCTCCAAGTGAAACTCTACAGTTTGCTTCCATCGACATTTCTTTGGTTCCTAGATCTAATTGAGAATTCATCTCATGATGAAGATCACAAGTTTTTCTGAATTGAGCAAACGAGGACATAAAATGTGGAGCATACCTCATATCGAACACTTAATCCTAGACATAAGGTTCCAAGTTCCAGAGGATAACTTACTTTGGATGTCTCATCCAAATTCATTGACTCTAGCAATTAATGCCAGCTAGCTAGTTATGCTGCATTTGCACTTGTAATGATCTCATATATAATAGTTTTTGGTTTTCCATTTTCTCTTAAAGGTTTTAAATTTATATTACTCGATCTTATCATTTGCTTATTTGCTTTGATCAGCAGAAGGGAAGGCAACTGCTGTGCAAATACTCAGACAAATGCTGGCGCCATTTCCTAAAGGATTTCATGGTTAGCGAAGCAGATACTGATGTCAAGGAAGAGGCAAACAAGTTCAGGTTCGTATTTACTTGGCAATGATGATGTTAGGTCACTCTCTTTAATTTCTGTTTGCCTAAAGGATTTCATTGTGAACCTTTTAAGTTCAACAGTGGTACTATTGAATTTCAACAACAGAGAATAGTTTGAACCTTTAAGGGTAACATATATTTCTAGTCCAATTCAGAGACTAGTAATGTCATTATTTTTCTGTTTCTCTAATTTTCGACAAAATTTGTATAATTTGGTTTCTAATAATGGTATAAGTCCAGAATTTGTATATGATTATCCTAGCTTGTATATAATTATTATGTTGATTATGGGGTACAAAACCGAACCAAACCGCAAACCGAGTCAAACCAAAAAATAAAACTCGACTAATGGTTTGGTTTGACTTGGTTTGATATTGGGAAAAAAACCCAACTATATTTGGGTTGGTTTGGTTTCAACTAAAAAAAACCAATCCGAGATCAAACCAACCCAACATTATATATATAATTTTAAAATTTTATTTTATAAGTAAAAATATTTACTTTGATATAATTTTTAAATATTTCTTATACTTTTTCATATTTTTTATCTTTTAATATATTATTTCATGTTTGAAAGTTAGAATTCTTAATGGTTCCATAGATGTTGATAATTATAATAAAGCTTAAATCAAAATCAAATTAATACTGATGCAAAAAGAAAATCAATTCAACACTAAGAATGACAATAATATTGAATATTTGTTCTTTAGTTTTATATAGGTTTAGGCAATTAAAATACATAATCTAATTTTAATTTCCTTTAATATTTAGTCATGTAACTAGTACTTATTAAACTTATTTTAGCATGATTTAGTACTCTTAAATTATGATCATTTTCATTATGACTTAATAATTTGCAATATTTGTTTTACGCGATTTCATTATTAATTTTTTGTTGGATATTTTAGTGTCATTAATCATGTCATATTTTGTGTTATTTTCTTAAGAAACACCTTACATATTTGTATTTTGGTAGAGGACTAAAGAAATATTTGAAGTACAAGTAAATTATATGTTTGTATAAATATTTTATCGGAAAAACCCGAAAAATCAAAAAATCCAAAAATCCAAAAAAACCTGAGTTTTATTGGTTTGATTTGGTTTATAAATTTAAAAACCCGATACAAATGATTTGATTTGATATTTGAAAAATCCGAACCAACCCGACCATGTACACCCTTAAATTGTTGATACATTTGATTTGTATACCTTCGAAAAAATTATTTCATTAGTGGAGTTTCGGGCCATTGAGAGAGGGGCCTAAAAATGATTGTTAATGTATTGGAAGTTGGAACCAGCAAGCCCATCTGATCTAGTGGTGCGCCCAGTTGGTTAATGTTGTCGGAGTGTTTAAAAGCCTAATATGTTTCCTAATTCCTATGGTAGCTATTTATGAAATTTTCCTTTTATAAAACATTTAAAAAACTAGTAATGTAGAAAAAAACTACATAAAATAAAACTTACTCAAAATGATATAAAAATGGACAAATGACAGAAATTGATTGTTATGTGTTAGGGGCCCAATAATCACACTTTAAAACAGTTTAAGGATAGTAAAATAAAATATATCTCTAAAAATTCAATCATAATTCAGGAATACTTATATCTTAGCTTAATTTCTCAATAAATAACTAGAGTATAAGTATGTTTGGCAAAATCAAGATAAAAACATAATGAAAAGGAAACTCTATCCGTAAAAAGAAGTAAATCGATTTATTTATTTTAGATGCGATTAAAGGGTGACAAATAAGTCCGGAAAAAAAATTAACCTGACACGCATGCGAATTAGTTTATGCTAAAAACTAATCCTAGTTATGGTTACGAATAAAACTGCTCCTCTTTAATAACGAATAAGGACTATTAATGCACCACGTGAAAGAATATGTACTTTTTTTGTCCCAATTAAGTCATGATATGAATCTCAAGAGTAAATAAATTTTTATTTGATTAAACTTTTCTTATAAATAAGTTGTTAATTATTATAATTTATATAATTTTATATAATTTTTAAATATATAATTTTATTTCAAAAAAATTATATCGGAATCACAATTGAAATTAAAAAGTTTGAATACCGATATTCAATCTATATATATAATAAAGCTGAATGTAGAGGAGGTGATGTGGCATGCTTCTAAAGTCAAGAATCACATTTATCTTTTTTTTCCTCAAAATTTTGACATTTTTCACAATTATTTCCATTTATTATATGATGTATCAGAAAATCTTTAAAATATTTATTAATTACATTTTCTTAATTATTAATTATTTTTTTTGCAGTAGTAATTCTTCAAATCAATCTACGTTACTGATTTCTTGCATTTACTCAAATCATAACTATCACTTATTGTGTTTCACTCCATTTAGAAACCTTTGAAATCATTTTCATTTCCGTTTGAAAAATACACCAACCTACAAATTCTATTTTTTTGTTCTATACATATATAATATCGTAGTCATTCCAACAACCCGTTCACAATTTTTATGTATTCTTCATTTGTCTCATAATATTTATTTTTGCTCTGATGTAATCTTATTTACCTTGTTTTGTTTTTAGTAATTTATTGATGTATTATATTTGCATGTTAAGAATTTGTTTAAATATTCTTTCTTGATAATTTCTATGTTTCAGATTTGGTTAATGTAATTTTATTTGGTAGATTATATTTCTTTTGGTGATTTTGTGTTGTTATGATGGATAAATATGTTTCTTTTTGTTCATTTTGATTCAGGACTCGGAAGTGAAATTTTTATTTTGTTCTTCAAAGAATATGAGTTTTTGATAGAGTAAGCCAATTTGTCAAGGTATTATAATTTCCGTTGTCTTTCACCATACTTTCTTATCGCAATATTTTTATTTTATTTCCTCCGCTCATTTTATATATGTGCTTCTCAATCTGTGTGTATGAGTATACATAAATAGATTAATTTTTCTTATTATTTATATGGTTAATCTTTTATTTCAAAAGTTATTTTCTTCATTTGATTTATCAAAACAATAAATTTACTATGTATTTGTAATATATTCCCTTTGTTGAAAGTGGTTGATCAATTTTCTCATGAAATAGTGTAAAACATAACTCATCACATCAAAAGACTGACTTGTGATTGAATGGATGAAATTATTGTTGCATAAGAAAAGAATGAGAAAGTCGTTAGGGGAGGAGGGCTTCTACGTTTTAAACTAAAATTATCGATCAAATATACAATTTAGATTCTAAATCAAATATAAACTTCGTTGTTATAAAAATTTTATTCTATATGAAGTGTTAATTAAATTTAGGCATAGAAAAGGTTATATACTTTTTTTCCTTCCTTAAAAATATCTAAATATATTCCTGACTCATTTGTTTGGACATTTTTTCTGAATTATTTATTATTCAATTGGATTTAAAAAGACCTCATACATTAAATATTCATTAAAAAAATGATATTTTACATTGATTCTGAGCAAGAATGTAATATGTGAAATTTTAATTTACTTTCTTATAATTCTCACTTTGTAGTGCATCAATTTTTGTAATGTATTGCTTCCTGCATAAGTTAAGAGATATATCAAATAGTGTAAAAATGAGAAGAAGACTAGAAAATTATTATGGAGAGAGTTTCAGTATTATAATTACCGGCCACTTGACATGAATATCCTTTTTAATAATGTGTTTTTTTTTTAAGAAAATCATTGAAATAATTTAATACTTTTAAAATTTATTGTTTATGAATACTTAAATGAAACATTCTATTTCTTAAGTTTGCATTATCAGTTTTTACATTATCTTATTCTTTTTTCATTTCAGTTAATATATATTGATTTAAATAAATAGATTCATATTTAATCTTGATGTTCACACATATTTTATAAATTAT
>JAJONQ010121231.1:0-19023 GCA_036250385.1 Solanum microdontum
AATAGTGTAAAAATGAGAAGAAGACTAGAAAATTATTATGGAGAGAGTTTCAGTATTATAATTACCGGCCACTTGACATGAATATCCTTTTTAATAATGTGTTTTTTTTTTAAGAAAATCATTGAAATAATTTAATACTTTTAAAATTTATTGTTTATGAATACTTAAATGAAACATTCTATTTCTTAAGTTTGCATTATCAGTTTTTACATTATCTTATTCTTTTTTCATTTCAGTTAATATATATTGATTTAAATAAATAGATTCATATTTAATCTTGATGTTCACACATATTTTATAAATTATATAAAGAATCACGAATCAAAAAAATAATAAAATAATGAAAAGATGTTTGATTAATATATATTACAAAGATTGTAATATTAATATTTGTTCATATTTTATATTTGATAAATTGATACTTCTTTATTTAGCTTGGAATGTTACTCACATATCCTTTGTCAAATTAAAGAACTTCATATATAAGATACTAAAAGAATTATAAGCAAGATGTAGTTATAAACAAATGTTTAATTGATTAAAAAAAATATTTTTCTTCAATAAAATATATGAAATTAATATTCAATTATATGTTGACTTTTTTTTGCGCGATCGTGCACTAGTTGTTTCATAAATTGAAACGGCAGGATTATTATTTCCGAGTACAAGGTATGATTTGGGTTTTTTTATCTGTCATCTAGATTCTCTGAATCTTAGTTGGGGCAGGGTTAGGGTTATAAACTAAGATTTTCATTCATTGTTTTCTCAGGCAACGGCCATGGCTGAACTCTGCCCCAATTCTCAAACAGATGAACAAATTGTTAAAAAACGAAGAATTTCTGATACAAATTCGGACGATCCTACATCCCGATTCCCCGATCATGTTCTCCATTTGATTTTTTCCTATCTTAAATCTCAAGACCTCTTTACTGTCCGCCTTGTTTCCAAGAATTGGCATCGCAACACACCTTCATACTTTCCTCTCGAATTTGAGGAATCAATCTCCTTTGCATACACTCTAAATACACCCTCTAACGTGATACAGGAATCACATAACAAGTTCTTAGAATGGATCCGTTCTTCTCTCGAAACTTGTCAATCTGAGTTAAAAAAGGCGGAGAAAAGGATAATTCGGGTTCAATTTGAGCGTCATGAGAATATCAACGATTTGTTGGAATTGATCAACGAAATTGATTTTCATGAGGTATATTTGAGATTTGGGTGTTTTAATTACTGGATTCCGTTTATTTTTCAGTCGAAATGTCTTAGAGTTGTTCATCTAACTAGAGGTGGAATTGATAAACATTTGTTTAGTGATGAAACGAATTTTGTTTGTTTGGAAGAAGTAGAATTAGATAGCGTCAATTTAAGTGGAGAAACTCTGTCAAAGTTTATTAGTAAGTGCCCTAATATTAGAGAATTGAAATTGGTGAATTGCTTGGTGTTAAGGTCTGTTGTGCTACCTAAAGTAGATCGTTTGAAGAAGCTTTATGTGCAGTTGGTAGGTTCTTATCCTTCTATTACCGACGTACAAGTTATTGCCCCGAGTTTACAAGTGTTCCATTTTGTTCACTTTAATAGATGCAATGTTGCAGTTAATATGGATATTCGTGCTTGTAGAATGTTGCGGGAATTTCACTTGGAATGTCCCACATTTCCTGTTGGTTTTGATCATGAACACTTCATTTCAGATTTTCCCCATCTTGAGAATCTGAACCTTGGTCCTTGTGAGACATCTAAGCGTGTCAAAATTTCGAGTCCATCACTTAGGAAATTAACTTTAATGTTCACACAACTGTATAATTATAATTATTCAAGGAAAAGTGTTGTTTCAGTTCCAAATTTATGTTCTTTCCAATACGTCGGTAGAACATTTAAATCATCTTTAGCTCCGAGTGAAACTCGAAAGTTGTTGAAGACCATCGGCATTTCTTTGGTTCCTCATGTTGAGAAGATCAATAGAGCTTGGTTCCTCCAATTGAGAAGTCATCTTACAAAACTCAACAACCGTATTGGATTGGCCTTAACCATTCGTGATCAGGTACATGAACATACTTTAGATCTTTTAACATATCACAGTTATTTCCATCGTACTGACTAGACGTCTTCTTGCAATGCATGAATGATGAAGACAAGTTTTTCTGCACTGGGTAAACGAGGCCATAAATTGTGGAGCATATCAATTGGACGAATTCCAACACAAGTGGTACCTCATATCGGACACTTAAAGCTAGACATAAGGTTCAAAGTTCCAGAGGAATCCCATGGGTGCTTGCTGAAATATATAATTGATAACTTACTTTGGATGTCTCATCCAAATGTATTGATTCTATCAATGCCAACTAGTTTTGCTGCATTTGCACTTGTAATGTTCTCAAACATATATTTATACTGATTTTCCATTTTCTCTTCAAGGATTTAAATATAATTTTCTCATATCATTTGCTTACTTACGCAGGGAAGCTGCAACGAGTTTCTCATAAGCAGAAGGGAAGACAACTGCTGTGCAGATACCCAGAACAAGTGCTGGCGCCATTTCCTAAAGGATTTCAAGGTTAGGGAGCTAGTTGCCAATGAAAAGGAAGAGACAAAGAAGTTCAATTTCATATTTACTTGGCAATTATGAAGTTAGGTCACTCTCTTTTCTGTTGGCCAAATTGAGATACTTTGTAGTAAGACATATGTGTTTTGAGTAAATGCAAATTATACCGTATATTTTGCCTTAAGACATACGTGTTTCGAGTAAATGCAAATTATACCATATATTTTACCTTATCTAGCTTCATTCTTTGCGTGAATAAAAAATCTTTGTTCGAAGGTATAGTCTATCTGAAAAATGAGAAGGATAGACACAACAAGAAGCTCTTTTTGTGCTTGAGATTTAGAAAAATATACTTGTATGTAACGTCCATAAAATATGTACTTCATTATTTAGGCATAATAGAATAATTTGTGAACCTTTTAAGTTCAACAGTGGTACTATTGAATTTCTAGGAAAGAGATTAGTTTGTGCCTTTGAGGGTAAGATATATTTCTAGTCCAATTCTGAGACAAAGTAATGTGATTATTTTTCTGTTTCTCCAATTTGCTCTCCCTGTGAAAATCTTCTGGTGTACTTGTTGTCTCGCCATGATAGACACTCATTCGCCATGATCAACTTTCTTAAGTTCCAGTTATGCTAGGATATATTAATGTACCCTAGTGAATGCACTTTTTTTTTTTTTTGATGACAAGGAAAACCCACAGCCACTAGCCTTTGGGTGCGCACAAGGTAAACCCCCCGCTCCTAGTGAATGCACTTCTTGAAGTAAATCAGCAACTCCCCTAGCAGATGGTAAACATCATTTTGGTTTACTTATAGTAGTGTTGATCTTTTTTAATAGTTGTGAGGAAGCAGAAGAGGATTATGTTTCTATTGAAAATAATTCAACAAGGAAGCCTCTGAATAAAGCTTAGTGAGATTAGGGTAAGGTTCGTTTCTCAAATCTAACTTGTGAGATTGCACGGTATATTGTTGTCTTGTTTTATTTTTCCTAAAGGCCAAATAACTTGCCCACACCTATCCCAAGTTTCTTTCTATGCGTGAATCAAGTTCTTGAATATGACCATTCCAACTGAGGGCTAATCATAGATCTACTATGATTTTTTTTTAATATTCTTTTATTTTATTTTCGGTTGAGTTTTTGGGAGCTTTATGTTGAGTCACTCCAAGAATAGAATCAGCAGCTCACCTCATGTTTTAGGAACCAAATGAGGAATCACAAGTCGACGGACTTGAGCATTCTTTCTCATTTTGACTATCTGAGTCTGTTTCATTAACCCTTCAACTCTATTTTTATGTATCATTTAAACACAAAATACTAATTTTATGATTTCTTTATTTTTATTTATGTTTTTATACTGCAATTTCGCATTTTAAAAATCGATGTCTGTCCATTAGTTTTTGTTTTTTTAAAAAGTAATTAACAAATGAACATTGGTTTTTTTTTAAAATAATATATTTTCTTGAAAGTTTTTTTTTGTATTTTTGCGTGAAAAATAAATCGATGCATTTGTTTTTCTTTCTTAAAAAAAATCATTGACAACTCGATGAAATATGTCGAGTCCCTAAAAAAAAAGAAGAAATATGTCGAGTTTTAGCATATTTTAGTAGTATTATTAGCAATGAATACGAGTTTTTTTTAGTCATACTGAATATGAGTTTTTTTCGTATCGAGATAAATTAAAATTGAAAAAACAAGTATTTGCTTTAAGTTTGTCAGGTATTTTTGATGCAAAAATATTGAGTAAATCTCAATTTTATTTTATTTTTCTAAAAGAAAAAATGATGTTCGCTAAATCTCAATACAAAGTATATCTCGTATTTTTAAGTTTCGTTACTAAATTAACGGACACACGAATTTTAAAATAAAAAGCGCAATTGAAGAACATAAATAATTAAAAAAACAGAAAAATTAATATATTGTGTTTATGTAACGCAATGTGAATTTTGAGAGTTAGAATCAATTTATTGTATTTTAAAATATTTTAAGTGTCTAAATTATATTATCATTTTATATTAATATTTCTTTTACAGAGTTATTGGCTAAAAACATCCTAAATTATACCCAACTTAAACTACATCCTTAAAATATCATTCTTAACAAAAAACATCCCCAAGTATTTTAAACTTAACAACTTTCATCCCTCTATTAAAATTTGTCAAAAAATTAGCGAATTCCGCACAAAAAATAAAAAATTTGAGACTCATGTTTGTTGTTAATGTTAGGACAGTGTGTCTACGAGGAGACATGATTTGCTCTTCTCCTTTACCAACTGAATGAAGTTGGAGCTTAATTTCACACCATCTTCACCTTATAAAGTCAAAATGTCGTTAGATCAAAACTTTTTAGGCAAATTGATAATTGAGTTAATCAAGATTCAACTCATTTTGATCTCTAGTATTCAAGTTTTATTTTCCATTATTAGAAGTAAAAGTCTCCGATCGACACCACTTTTTGTAGATAGAATGAAAAAAATAAAATTCCATTGATAATTCTTTAATATCAAATCAAATGAAAAGTAAATAAAAACAAAATTGTTGTTAAAAGGAAGACAATGCAAAACGTTATTGCTACAAAAATAATAATATTATTTTAGATGTATGTAAAATGAACAAAATTGGTTTATTGGGGTGATTTAGGGAGTTTTGTTGAGAGTAGTGTGAATTGTACATGTTTTTGTGAAGAATTTGTTAATATTTTTGATAAATTTTAACAAAATAATGAAAGTTGTCAAATTTTAAATAATTGAGGACGTTTTCTGTTTAGAAAAATAATTTTGATGTAGTTTAAGTTGAGAGTATAGTTTAAGAATGTTTTTAGCCAAAAACTATCTTTTACATAATTAATAAATATATAAATTTAATTTCGAAATATTTAAAACTATCATTTACGGTAGTCAAATTTTAATTATGTCGTATAAATAGAGAGTGTGAGTACTGAATTTTGAGTGTAAAATCAAAGGTGATGTATGATTTGGGGGTTTTTCTGTCATCTGATTTCAGTTTCCCAGGCCACGCCATGGCTGAGCTCTGCCCCATTTCTCAAAACGTTGAAGAAATTGCTAAAAAACCAAGAATTTCTGATAGTGATTCCGGCGATCCAACATCCCGATTGCCCGATCATGTTCTCCATTCGATTTTATCCTACCTTAAATCTGAACAACTCTTTCATTCCCGCCTTGTTTCCAAGAATTGGCATCGCAACACACCTTCGTACTTCCCTCTCGAATTTGACGAATCCAATTTCTTTGAAAAAACCCCAACTACACCCGCTGCTGTTATACAAGAATCACATAACAATTTCTTGGAATGGATCCGTTCTTCTCTCGAAACCTCTCAATCACAGTTAATCAAGGCAGAGAAAAGGGTAATTCGTGTTCAATTTAAGCATCATGAGAATATCAATGATATAATGAAATTGATCAACGGAATTGATTTCCATGAGGTATATTTGAGATTTGGGTGTATTAATTACTCGATTCCCTTTATTTTTCAGTCGAAATGTCTTACAGTTGTTCATCTAACTAGATGTGGAATTCATAAACTATTGTTCAGTGATGAAGCGAATTTTGCTAATTTGGAAGAAGTAGAATTAGATAACGTCCATTTAACTGGAGAAACCCTGTCAATGTTTATTAGCAAGTGCCCTAATATTAGAGAATTGAAATTGGTGAATTGCAAGGCGTTAAGGTCTGTTCTGTTACCCAAAGTAGATCGTTTGAAGAAGCTTTGTGTGCAGTTGGTAGGTTCTTATCCTTCTATTACCGACGTACAAGTTATTGCCCCGAGTTTACAAGTGTTCCATTTTGTTCACTATAATAGCAGCAACCTTGTAGTTAATATGGATATTCGTGCTTGTAAAATGTTGCGGGAATTTCACTTGGAATGTCCCACATTTCCGGTTGGTTTTGATCATGAACACTTCATTTCAGATTTTCCTCATCTTGAGAATCTGATCCTTGGTCCTTGTGAGACATCTAAGCGTGTCAAAATTTCGAGTCCATCACTTAGGAAATTAACCTTAATGTTCACACAACTGTATAATTATAATTATTCAAGGAAAAGTGTTGTTTCAGTTCCAAATTTATGTTCTTTCCAATACGTCGGTAGAACATTTAAATCATCCTTAGCTCCGAGTGGAACTCCAAAGTTTTTGAAGACCACTGGCATTTCTTTGGTTCCTCATGTTGAGAAGATCAATAGAGCTTGGTTCCTCCAATTGAGAAGTCATCTTACAAAACTTAGCAACCGTATTGGATTAGCCTTAATCATTCGTGCTCAGGTACATGAACATCCTTTAGATCTTTTAATATATCACTGTTATTTCCATCATACTGACTAGACATCTTCTTACAATGCATGAATGATTAAGACAAGCTTTTCTGATCTGGGCAAACAAGGACATAAATTGTGGAGCATACCAATTGGACGAATTCCAACACAAGTGATACCTCATATTGAACTCTTAAAGCTAGATATAAGGCTCAATGTTCCACAGGAATCTCATGGATGCTTGCTGAAATATATAATTGACAACTTACTTTGGATGTCTCATCCAAACGCTTTGACTCTATCAATGCCAACTAGTTTTGCTGCATTTGCACTTGTAATGCTCTCAAACATAGATTTATATTAGTTTTCCATTTTCTCTTTATGGTTTTAAATGTAAAATCCTCTTATCATTTGCTTATTTGCGCAGGGAATCTGCAACGAGTTTCTCATAAGCAGAAGGGAAGGCAATTGCTGTGCAGATACCCAGAACAAGTGCTGGCGCCATTTCCTGAAGGATTTCATGGTTAGGGAGGCAGTTACCAATGAAAAAGAAGAGCTAAAGAAATTCAGTTTCGTATTTACTTGGCAATTATGAAGTTAGGTCACTCTCTTTTCTGTTCCCCAAATTGAGATACTTTGCAGTAAGACATGTGTGTTTTGAGTAAAAGAAAATTATACTATATATTTTGCATTATCTAAGTTCATGCTTTGCGTGAATAAAAGATCTCTGTGCGAAGGTATTGTCTATCTGAAAAATGAGAAGGATAGACACAACAAGAAGCTCTTTTTGTTGCTTGAGATTAAGAAAAATGTACACTTGTATGTAAAGTCCATAAAATATATACTTCATGATTTAGTCTTAGAATAGTTTGTGAACCTTTTAAGTTCAACAGAGGTACTATTGATGATTTAGGGGCAGAATGGTTTGTGAACTTTTTAAGTTCTACTGTGGTACTATTGATGATTTAGGCGTAGAATAGTTTGTAAACCTTTTAAGTTCAACAGTGGTACTATTGAATTTCAAGGACAGAGATTAGTTTGAGCCTTTAAGGGTAAGATATATTTCTAGTCCAATTCTGAGACAAAGTAATGTCATTATTTTTCTGTTTCTCCAATTTGCTCTCCTTGTGAAAATCTTCTGGTGTGCTTGTCCTCTCGCCATGACAGACAAACACATTTGCCTACGGTGAGCATTGATTTTTATCTGCTTTCTTAAGTTCCAGTTATGCTAAGCAGAAATACCGTCTTGTAATTCCAAATCTAGGATATGTTAATGTACCTCTTGAAGAAAATCAGCAACTCCCCTAGGAGATGGCCGGTAAACATCATTTTGGTGTTGATCATTTTTGATAGTTGTTAGTTGTCAATCCGACTTTGAAGTAGAGGTGGTTAAAGGTGTAGAGGAAGCAGAAGAGGATATGGTTCTACAGAAACAAAGTAATTCAACAAGGAAACCTCTGAATAAAGCTTAGTGAGGAAGAGTTCATTGCCTTGTATTAGTTTTCGACATTTCTGAAAAAAATACTTCAGACATGGCCTCATTTGCTTTGTCTCTTGTTATTTTGTTGTCATATTATCTTGCAATTCTGCTTCGGAAACATATTGTTTGAGCTGAAGGTGTATTAAAAACAACCTCTCTACCCCATAAAGAAGGTAGTAAGGTTAGCGTACAATCTATCTTCCCCAGATCCCACTTGTGAAATTAGAGAGTAAAGTTCTCACGCATACTTATATGTCTTGTTTGTTTTGTGTTTCTGTAAGATTTTAAATTAAAATCCTCTGTATTACAGCATTTGTTAGTAATCTTTAACAAATGGTAAAATACAATCGGTGCATATAGCTTAATTACATGACGCCTTGATTGGTGTAATTGCATAAAACTTGTGCTAAAAGAATTAAAACTAGGATTGATTAATTATCTTTATTTTAAGAATTTCACTTTATATGAAAAATAGTGTTTTGGCCATGAAAATTTCAAATACAATTTTAAAGTTATATTTGGAATTTGGAAAACACCCAAAACCTTGTTTACACATTTTCCTCTCTATTTTTTTCATTTTTAATTTATTTTGTTTTCGACTTTTTATTTAAAAATTTTGTTTTCATTAACCCTATTTAAATTATATTTCATATTCAAATAATATTTTTTAAATTTATATAATAACCAAAACTACCGAAATAATGTGAAGTTAGAATCCTTGTATGATTGGAATATCCCCCCATATGTAACTCAGTTATATTTTATGGGATATGCCGTAGAGAGTTTAGGGTTTTGTTTGAATGATGAGTTCTTCTTCAATCCTTAATCCTCAAAAAGTTGAAGATATTCTTAAAAACACAACAATTTCTCCTACAAAATGGATTGATCCTGCTTTACTATTACCAAATCATATTCTTCATTCCATATTTTCCTACCTTAGTTCTCATGACCTATATAATGTCCTCCTTGTTAACATATATTGGCATCGTAACACCCCCTCATACATCGTTCTTTACTTTGATGAATTCATTTTTCGTCGAAAAATTCGAAGTATTTCGTCCCATCACGACTACCTTGAATCCACTATTTCTTCTCTCAAAGCTTCTCAAAGTAAGTTGATAAAAGAATATTGGACGTTACCTATAACACTGATCAGAATATCCACTAGTTTTGCTTCAATTGACTCTATCAGTATCCACTAGTTTTGCTTCAATTGCATATGTAAGTTTTCAATTCCACTATTTCAAATTTCTTATTTATCCGTTCATTTTTGAACGAATGATAAACAGTTTAATTTTAACCAGGGAGTAAGCAAGGAATTGTTCGAGAGAAGGGATGTCAGTTGTTGCTCAAGTACTCATGAAATGTGTTGGCGCCATTTTAAAAAACATTTCGAGGTTAAAGAAGAAGTTATTGATGAAAAAGAGGACATGTTGAAGCTCATTTTCGATCGTATTTACTTGGCGATTCAATAGTTAGGTCGCCACTCCCTGTTTTTCTGCTTTATTTTGCTTTTGTTAGATTATTTTTGGCCCGCACTAATATTATAAAATAACTGGAATAATGACCTTTATTATCACTAGTTTGTTCTCTTCTCTTCCTAAAGTTCTTATTACCCCTTTGTTTCAATTATAGTTGTCAATTATTGACTTGACACACACCTTAAGAATAATAAATAATAGGGGTGATATTATTATACTACTCTTTGAATATATTAAATTTAATGTTTTGAAAAATTTATAAGATATTGAATATTATTTAATAGCATGGGATAAATAGAAATAAGAGGATAAATAATCTCTTGATTTTTCAAACTTGAACAAATATTATTTGACAGAATTATTTTTAGTATAGTGGACAAATAAAAATGAAGGTAATAAATTTCTATGCATTCAAGTACAAAAACATGTTTCATTCTTTAGTAAACAACTAATTAGTTGAGTTGTTCAAATGAAAAGAGGTTTATTAAGAAGTCTTTTTTTTATTTTATTATTATTCACATCTTTCACAAATTTCTCTTCACAAATCTAAAAATAAAAATAAAAAATGACACCTTTAAGGAGACTATAGTCTATACATTTGACAAAAAAGTTAAAAACTTGTGATTTGAAGTAAATCTTCGATGCAAGTTAAGTTCTTCCATTTAATTTTACGTATTTTCCTATGGAAAAAGAAATAGCAAAATTTTATCGTTCCTTGTGTTTGGGTACCCCTCAAAGGGTATATTTTGGAGGCAGTGATATATATAATATGTCATGGAAAACAACAAAACGATGAAGCTATATAGTAAAGTAAATTAAGAAAAAATCGATAGAAACTTGGAATGATGATAAACTCAAATTAAAGAGGAATATAATTTGGAACAATCGCATATCATAGAAGTTAAAGTGTATACTTCTTATATCAGACAAAAAAAAGTTATATTATTCACAAACAAGGGAGGTACTACTATACATCTAAGAACAATTGCACTTTTGGCCCTTTTCTTTAAAAATATTCACATATTTTCAGACTTATTAACTGTTTCATCATTTGATTCCTCATGTATAATATTAAACTTGTATTGTGTACATCTTATTTGTAGATGCTATACATCTAAGAAATCGTCTAAATATAATATATTTCTTACGTAAAAGAGACCTAAAATACATAAATTAATTAATTAAATGTTAAATATGTTGAGTCATTGATCACATATCACAAAGATCAAAATTCAAGTGTATTGTTCCCACAAAAATTAAGTACTAATTAATAAAAGGGCGAGGTTCTCAAAGTATGAGTGGTCAATCCAATAAATCTTATTGGGGCGTTATGAAATGGTATAAATGTTGGAAAAACATAAAGAAAGTTTCAATTCTTTGGTAAACACAGACAGTCCATATGAAAATGAGAATTTACTCTTTCTATTTTACTCTCAATCTTGCTATCTTTATTTCCATATTCATCTTTAATATTGCTTATGGATCTGCAGGTTCATATTTGTTCTACTTATTATTTTATAGTATTTACAATAACTAATAATCTTAATTTGTTAACATTTTGTTGAATATATAGGTGGAGTATGTGAAAAAGATGATTGTGTAAAAGGCAAGTGTGTAGAAACTGGAGAATTTCTGGGACTTGGATTCAAATGTGAATGTGATCCTGGTTGGACACAAATGCAACTTGGCCCTCTTGCTTTTCCAGCATGCACTCTTCCCAACTGTGAGTCTCTCTCTTTCTACAACTTTACTCATTTATTTGAAATCACTTTACAATATAATATATTTGGTGAGAAGCTGTTTGTGTTTGACCAGTAAATTTATTTCCCAAAACACTTATTTCTTCCACAAGCTTACTAAACGCCTCACCTTTTTAAAAAAATAAATAAAAATAAGCAGTTTTGGTCTCTCAAAAGTTTGGCCAAACAAACAACATAAAGTAAAATTATTTCGGTCTGATTAATAATCTTAAAATTTAAGTCGTGAAATCAATCAGTAATGCTTTTGAAATTGCAGGTACGCTCGATCTTGGTTGTAAGAGTCATACACCGTCGCCACATCCGTCTCCTCAAAGCTCACCCTTTAACCTTACCGATCGTAATTTTCGTTGTCCCTTTATTTTCTCCCCTATCATTTTGGTAGTATAATAAATAGTACTAATGATTAACCGTTCAAAATATTTGAAACACGAAAAAAACTATTTTCCTTGTTTGACTTTCAAAATCTTAAATAAAACCGCTCTGATTGTTTCTTACAATGATTATAGTTTTGTTTATTCACATTTTTTTTTTGTCGTTAATGAGTAACTTTGTCATATGAGCACTTGAAGGTGTATATATAATACAAAGTAAAATTTATTTATTTTAGCTTTGTTGTTTTGTGACAGCTTGTAGTTTAATATGGTGTGGTGATGGAAAATGTGAAATTAGTGGAATGGGACATTATTGCAAATGTAATGAAGGCTCTTCCCAATATATGAATATGTCTAAGCTACCTTGTCTTGATAAATGTAAGTTTCCTCTTTTAACCCAATCTTTATTTTCAGTAAATTAAAATTTTATATTTTTTAAACACCAATTTGTCAGTTTTTTTTTTTTTTTGAATCAAGCATTTTGATTAATTATTGATCAAATACCAATTTGTCAGTTACTATAGGAAAAATAATTCTTTTAATTAGCATAATAATAAATAAGAATAAAGAATGTTAATTGGATAATTATGATCACGAGGCTATTAAGATTCAAGCTTTGCGTTATGATTAGAATTATGATTTTCTTGTACTGAATTCCTTAAATACAAGGATAATTACTAAAGATAAAAATATGCATTTATTATTTTTTTTGCCAATTAATTGGAAATCTCAAGTTGTAACTTGTTAAGCTGGCATTATTTGAAAGTTGAAACCCAAAGAACCTATAAAAGGTGAATGGGAAATAACAAAAAGGAGACATAATTATAACGAAAATTATCATCTCATCTATCATATCAGTCTAATCGATCCACTAAAATAAATAGTCGTTAATTAATTGAACAGGCGTTTTCGGAGCAGATTGCGAAGGAGTGGCACTAGAACCCAAGCCGAGCCTTCCACTCCCTCCGTCTCTAGGGCATGGTACGTCAACCTAACGTTAATTCTTTTGTGATATACAATTATTTGAGTATTAAGTCTATTGGGAATATTCTTGGACCTTTACGCACTTTTTCTCTCTCTTGAAAGTCGTGGACTTTTAAATTAACTATAACCTGTTTGGTCAAACTTGTGAGAAGTCAAAAATGCGTATTTTTAGAAAGTTATGACGTTTGACCTAGCAGGAAACTTAAGTGCTTTAAGAAAAAAACAATATCGCGATAGAAACTTTACCTTCATTTGTACACAAGTTCTAGTATATGACATGATATTTTAGTATTTGGAAAGTAAATTAATGTTGAGAGATTGTGTTATATTGTTTAATGAATAGATGGAGTATGCAAGTTTGTGGATTGTGCCAAAGGAAAGTGCGTAGCAACTGGAGAATTTCTTGGACTGGGATTCGAATGCATTTGTGATCCTGGTTGGAAACAAATTCAACTTGGCCCTATTACTTATCCTGCATGCAATGTCCCCAATTGTGAGTCTCTTTCTATACATTTGGTACGATATAAGTCGTTTTCTTTGGAAAGTTAAATCTAAGACAATACGACATAGTTATTTATACCAAATCAGTCAAACTATATTAAATGGGCTGAATTGAACAAATAAAAAAAGAATTGATGGGCTAATTTAGGCGCTCTTAATTTCAGGTACGCTCCATTTAGGTTGTGGGAGTCAAGCAGCCTTGCCACCACCTTCCTCTCTAGCACCCTTCAACATTTTTGACCGTAATTTCTATTATTCCCTCCCATCGAACTTTTTTTTATTTATAAAATAACAAAGTTATATTTGATTTTTAATTTTGTGGCAGCTTGCAGTTTAGTATGGTGTAATAATGGAAAATGTGAAGTTAATGGAACTAAACATTACTGCCAATGCAACGAAGGCTCCGAAAATTTGATGGATGTGCCTGAGCTACCTTGTTTTGATCAATGTGAGTTCCCTTTTCCAACCCGATTCTCTCTTCTTCTTTTTTCGTGTCAAATGTAAACAGTATAATATTACGATAAGAGTTTAAATTTTCGTATGGAGAGATGTTGTAGTATTTTTTCAGTTTATTTGTACTTTGAAAAATATTATAACTTGCATTAAAAAAAGGGTAATTTTTTTTATTATTTATAAAAAGAATAAGGAAATAAATATATTTTTTTCAATAGTAAAAATATTTTAGACTTTGAATTAAACTATTCAAATTTGCATATCATTAGATAAAAAATTGGGAAAATTGTATGAAATAACAAACTATTAATTCAAATTAAATGTTATAGCCATAGTTTATTTATTAGTAATTCGCAGCAAACATCTCATTTTTTTGTCATCTGGTTTGGTATACAATTAGTCATTTTCGGTATACAATTACCCATTCGGTATACAAATGTATAAAATGTATAAAATGCGTTTGTGTTTGTATAAAGCGAGAGAAAAATATATATACAACTACAAATACATATATTTTCGTCCTATACACTTGTAATTATACAAATACAGATCTTGTTATACAAATTACAATGTATAAATTCATTTATACAAAACTAAACAATTTGTATAAAATTTGATGTATTCAGCAAATTATACAAATCAAAAGCTCCATAACAAACATAAAATTTGCTATGGAGCGCAATTATGCAAACTCTCTATAACATACAAATATGATTTTTATGTTTGCTATATGTGAAAGTTGCTCAAAAAAATTTATGCAACAAGATCTAGGTGTTGTATTACATATACATGGCTAACTTATTAAGTTTAAATAACTTTAATAATAGTGTTATTATCAGATTTTTGTTGTAAGCTTAAAAACATTATATCTTGTTAAAAAAATCACACAATAACTTTTTAGATGATAATCAGTTCTGAATAATTTTTTGACCAAATTAATATTTGATGATTGTAATTTTTTAAAATCTTCATCTGAGGTATTAACCTTATTGTTTGGGGAAAAAACAGCACAAAATACATTAATAGAAAGCAAAAAGAAATTTTCTAAACTTTTCTTTTTGCTTTTCTATAAATGTGTTTGTGCTAATTTTTTTTTCCAATGACGAGGTTATAAACACCTAAGGTGAATTTTTTAGAGAATTATAATTATCAAGTAATAATTTAGCCAAAAGATTATTTAATTACAAATACTAATTTGTTTAGGATTAATACATGATTTAAATATTTTATTTTGCGTCCTAAATTGATATTAATATAACATATGAGTTCATGTAAAATATAATGTTGAAAGAGCCTTATAATTTCTGAAATATGAAATAGTGATTGCAAAAGAATATTTTCACCATGTTATGTAATTAAATTTACATGTACATCTTTATGAAATCTTGCATAAAAGTTTATATATACTATCAATATATATAATTACTAATTAGCTAAAACATTTGTAAATGGCACAGGTGTATTTGGAGCTGATTGTAAAGGAGTCCAGCTGCTTGTTCCAAGCCCTCCACCCCCTCCGCCTCTACGGGACGGTAAGTTAACCTAATCATCTTCCTTAATTTTAGGTGATATAAATTTATTTACGAAAAAAAAGATATATTTATAACATTTTTATGGGTGATTAATAGTGATAATCCTAACATATGGTTAAAAATAACTATTTTTTTCTTTTATATTACAGACATGTATTTGTATTGGGGAGTGTGACATTAACTCCTATCTTATACAAATAATATGCACATAGGTCGGAGGGTTAAGCCTTGCATTCCATATATTCCAAAATCTATGATTTTGTCATGTCATAATTCATAAATATTTGAAAGTCAAATAAAAGTGATTGGATTCTGAGTTTAATTAATTTAATTACTATCATTTAATAGCGAGGGAAAAAATGGCTTGGTTCAGATTGGGCATGTGAATAAATGATCTTAAACTTTTGATTTTCACTCGCTTCATGGGCAAATTTTCAAAGCCAAAAATCAAGTAATGTCCATGAGGCAAAATTTGTTAAATTTAAAATTTTCCTCGTAGGACAAGCGGAGTTGAAAAGTTATGTACAACTCACCTCCAAAGTCATTCTTGTAAATCGCTCATTTTTATTGGTTGATTTACGCAAATATTTCCTTTTTAAGTTACTATCTAGCCTCCCCCTCCCACAGTTTTATAGTTAGTGAGAATGCAAGATTTCACAAAACATTAATCTCTCATTTAACATTTTCAAAAAATTGGATCATTACTTAGTATTTCCTCATAAAAATTTTAATTTGCTCAGAGAAATCTTTAATCGGTGGTCTAAAATATAAATAATTGTAAAAGAAATAAAATGATAGTCATTTACTAAACAATTGATCTATCAAGTCTTTATTCTATTGTTTAGCAGTACACCTTTATGTTAACTAATGAACATTAGGAGAGACCAAAGAGCTTGCAGTGGCTACAAAATTATTGAAAATTTTAACGTGTAGACTATGATTAAAGATCTTCATAGACATTTAATTTCATAATAAAAAAAATTATCGATAAGATCGGACTATTAAAATATTTTTGTGATTAGACTAAATATTAATTTCTGATGTTATTACTTTTTAAAAAAAAATATATATGTTGGCAGGATCCAGTGGTGTCCCTAAGGATCCCAATTGCTCGAGGAGTCTTCGTGCTTTCTCTGTTTTGTTGCTATTTACCATCTTCCCTGTTTTAATGTAGATGTTGGTTGTCGTAAGGAGTGTTGATATTTAAAGAAGTGAACAAATGAATAAATCACAATTACGACATTACATTTTGAAAAACTTAATTCAAATACATTATTTCAACTCCCTGGTGAGAACAATATATTCATCATAGACTTATTAAAAGTATTACTAAAATTTCATTCGTCCCAAAAAGATTGTCATGATTTGAAATATAAAGGTTAAACTAACTAATTTTGGTGTGAATTTGAATATAAAATCTTCAATCTAGGAGTCGATGGCTTAAGTCATATATTTTAGAGAAATATTATATTTTATGTATAAATTTCTTACTGATTCACGTGAGATGAAGGTCTTAGCTAGCATGGATAAGGTGAACATAAGTAAAGTAAAATATTTTTTCTATTAGTATTTAAAAAGTCAATTTTCTCATTTTTAAAGAAAATTCGCGTTTTTTAGCCAGTATGATGGTCGGCAGCAACATGTCTGTAGCTATAGACACATATCTTGTAGATTGAGAATGTTGTTTGATAAGCACTGCAAGTAAAACTGCAGTTGTTGGAATTTTCTTGTGTGACAACCAATGCTGTGTCTCTCTAAGTAATGCAAACAAATACTGTATCTCTAAATTTCTGCCAAAAGATCACAAAAAAAGAAATTCTATTATTTATTACAAAAAGTAATTATTCAAGCTTATTTCATTTCAAAATAAATTTCAGCTTTATCCTACAAACGGTCACGTCTTCTCAATATTGTGGTTTTCATCATTTGATACAGACTCTTTGACCGTAATTTCATAGTTTTCATAAATTATTTATGTCGGCGTTGGTACTTTTTATCAGATTTAAATTAGAATTTTATAAGACAAATTTAATTTATTTTAAATTTTTATCATATTTTTTTTTAAAAAGACGTCTTCAATCTCATAACAAGGTCTATATATCTTTGAATCAAAAAAAATATTTGAAAAGAAAATTAAGAGAAAAATAGATTTGTATTCAAATCTTAACAACAACAATAATATTCATTGAATTCACACTGAGTGGTGTTTAAAAAGGGTAGAGTATATACAGGCCACTAGCTCGAATACGTCAAACCCAAGTAATAGAAAGAAAATGATGATGAAACAAAAAAATAAATATAATAATAAAATAAGAAAAAGTAGTATACAACCGATAAAAAAGGCAATAACAACAACAAAATAGGATGGTACTCGAAACCCAATAAATCAACATAAGATGGTAGACATCAAAAACAAGAACTACAAGTGTAGGACTAATACTATGACAAGTATTAGCAAGTCTAAATCCTCTCACAAGTAGGACAACACTCTAACCCTACTAACATTGTACCCTAATATGCGATATTCACTCATTTAATCTATTTAGACACATGTCCTCGATAATATAAAATTGTGTCATGTTCTCTCTAATTAATCACCTTTCCTTGATACTTTTTTTAGCTTACCTCTAACCCTACACATACCACCTACAACCAGCGGCCTCTTGCACCTCCTCTCTAGGGCATCTGCACACCTCCTCTTCATCACATGGCCTAAATGGCTAAACCATCTCAGTCTCACTTCACTCATCTTGTCCACCTACTTCCACCTTTTAATTTCCCTCATAACCTCATTTCTAATTTCATCACTCCTATTATGCTCACAACAATATGTATCTTTTGAATTTCGACATACTCTAAAGACAAGCCTCCATTTCATTCGTACCGCCCCAAATTAATAATTTAAATCATTATGGCAACCCAAACGTCTACGTAGTCGAGGCAGAATTCCAAAAGAATCCATTAGGCGGCATTCGGCAACCAATGGGAGACCAGGTCTCTTCTAGTTTATATATATATTGTCCTCTTCTTCACTTAAAAAATTATTTAATAGAAAAAATAAATAGTACTATTATGTGGTTTAAAAAAGTGAAATTTGGAACATTCTTATCTTCTTCGTAAGAGGTTTCTGGAAGTATCTTATGAACGGCGGTGGCTTCCGCCGCATACAGACGAATTTTTTTTTGAATTTAATGATATGCGGACACTGCCGTACCTACAAAGGATAAGAATCATTCTTCCCGCTCCCAAAGGGTAACCACTTTTTCAGGAAACTCTAATATTTTTTTAACTCTTTTTTGTTTTCTAACGTCCGACTAATTCAAGTTGAAGATCATCGAAAGGTGTATTGTAGTAAACATACCATCTCAAGAAATTTTTATAACCCCTTAATTATTTGATTAAACCTATCAACTTGTATTAAGAGGTGTCAATATATATATATATATATATATAACTAAAATTTGACCGCTATATAAAGGTGACCTTTCCGAATCGATAGCTATGAAACTAGTTCTGGCTTGATGACTGCTTTATTTTAACAATCTTTGGATGTGGGTGGCTCGACCCCTTCACATAGGAACTCATTTGAAAGAAAACACCAGATTTTTTTCATAAATTATATATATATATATATATATATATATATA
>JAJONQ010121234.1:0-44428 GCA_036250385.1 Solanum microdontum
GCGATGCCCCACCCCCTTCCCCAGGTGCTTGACGACTTTTCTTCTCCGTTTTTCAACTCTAAACCCTCTAAACTTCAATGGTTCTTTCCCCAAACACTTAGGATCATTTATACACTCAATATATGATAGATTCAAACCGAAATTACACCTGGAAACATGAATCAAGTCGCAAGAAACTTCAACAAAACAACCCACAAGAATTCAAACGAATTTCATCAAGAACTCAAAGGATTTACTTTCAAATCACACATATTTCGTTGAATTGAATCATGATTGGCGCGTGGGTGAACTAACCCAGCACTATGTGATATCACATACCTTTTTAGGGATCACCCCCGACGAAATCCACAAGCGATATGACGAAATCGACGAATTTTGCTTCCTCTTCTCCTTTCTCCTGTTTTCTCTTTTCTCCAAGCCCTAGCGTAAACTCTAACTTTTCTAAACTGACCAAAATCTGGTTTTACCCCAATTAATCTCCTACAACGAATTAGAATAATTAGGTAAGGAAAAGACTAAATAACCTTTCTAAAACCCGGATTAGACTTTCCTTAATCCAACAACCTAACTTCCAAAAGGCATAACTTACTCATACGAACTCGGAATCGCACAAAACGGCGGCGTTGGAAAGATCATTCCAAGAGATTTCCAACCATATATGGAAGTACACCTAAATCATCCTGAGCTAGTAGTTATGGACGTTTGAAGTTGACCAAAACTCAACTTTTCCCAACTTAAACAAATTTCCAGATTTTCATTCTTTCCAAAAATGACTATTTCCAATTATTAGCTTCTTCCTAGTTATTTCAAATTGCGAGATGTTACAATCTTGATGGATGAAGGAGATGCAGAAAAGACAGCATTCATTACGCCTTGGGGTGTATATCATTATCGGATGATGTCTTTTGGTCTCAAGAATGCCGATGCTACTTATATGAGGGCTATGACCACCATTTTTCATGATATGATTCATAAGGAGATTGAGGTGTATGTAGATGATATCATAATCAAATCCCACAAGAGTTCAGATCATCGACTCACTTAAGGAAATTCTTTGATCGCCTGTGTCGATACAATTTGAAGTTAAATCCCGCCAAATGTGCTTTTGGAGTGTCAGCTGGCAAGTTGTTGGGATTTATAGTCAGCAGGAGGGGCATTGAGCTTAACCCTTCCAAGATCAAAGCGATTCAAGAGTTGCCTCCTTCAAAGACCAAGAAGAAGGTGATGAGTTTTATAAGAAGATAGAACTACACCAGCCGGTTCATAGCTCAATCCATTGTGGTGTGTGAGCCCATCTTCAAGTTGTTGAAAAAAGATGCCCTGACCAAGTGGACCGAAGGATGTCAAGCTGCTTTTGATGCCATCAAGAATTATTTGTCCAATCCGCCGGTGTTAGTTTCTCCATAAGAATGAAGTCCTTTGTTGTTGTATCTATCTGTCTTGGCTAACGCATCTGGATGCATGCTTGGTCAACATGATGAAATAAGGAAGAAAGAGCAAGACATCTACTACTTAAGCAAGAAATTCACTTCATATGATGCTCATTACACTCTTTTGGAGAGGACATGTTGTGCTTTGACTTGGATTGCTCAGAAATTGAGGCATTTTTTGTCTTCTTATACCACATACATTATTTCCAGGATGCACGCGTTGAAGTATATTTTCCAGAAAGCAATGCCGACCGGGAAGTTGGCTAAATGGCAAATGCTTTTGAGTGAGTTTGATATTGTGTATGTGACCCAAAGGGCGATAAAAGCACAAGCCATAGCTGACCATCTTGCGGAGAATCCAGTTGATAAGGAGTATGAACCACTCAAGACTTATTTTCCCGATGAAGAAGTTTCATTTGTGGGTGAAGATATTTCTGAAGCATACCCTGGTTGGAGAGTATTCTTTCATGAAGCGATAAACCACTAAGGAAAAGGTATCGGGGGCAGTCTTTGTGTGAGAATCTGGTCAACACTATCCTATGACGGCTAAACTCCGATTTGATTGCACGAACAACATGGCAGAATACGAAGCTTGTATCCTTGGTTTGAAGATGTCCATCGACATGAATGTTCATCAGCTTCTGGTTATTGGAGATTCAGATTTGTTGATTCATTAGGTTCAAGGAGAATGGGCCATGAAGAACCCAATGATCACGTCGTACGTGCAGTATATACAGAAGTTATGCAAAAGATTTTGCAAGTTCGAATTCAGGCACACCCCCAGGACACAAAATGAGTTAGTCGATGTTTTTGCCATAATCGCATCAATGATTAAACATCCAAATACAAGTTATATTGATCCAGTGGATATAGAGGTAAAATAGCAGCATGTCCATTGTTCACATGTTGAAGCAGAACTAGATGGGTTGCGTTGGTATTTTGACATCAAGAAGTACTTAGAGATCGGAACTTATCCTGAGAATGCGATGTTCAATCAGAAGAAGTTGATACGCCGTATGACCCTCAATTTCTTTGTAAGTGGAGAAATCCTTTATAGAAGGACTCTATATCTAGGCCTTTTCAGATGTGTCGATACTATTGAAGTTGCGAAGCTTCTTGAACAGGTACATGCCGGAGTTTGTGGTACTCATATGAATGGACTTACTTTGGCAAGAAAAATCCTTCGAGCCGGGTACTTTTGGATGACTATGGAGCATGATTGTTGCAAGTTTGTGCAGAAATGTCAAGTGCATGGTTATTTGATTCGAATGCCGCCTCACGAACTTAATGCTATGAGTTCACCTTGGCCTTTTGTAGCATGGGGTATGAATGTTATTGGTCCAATAGAGCCAGCCGCCTCTAACGGACACAAACTCATTTTGGTTGTCATTGACTACTTTACCAAGTGGGTGGAAGCAGCTTCGCACAAATCGGTAACCAAGAAAGTTGTAGCTGATTTTGTTCGTAACAATTTGATATGTAGGTTTGGAGTACTAGAATCCATCATTACTAATAATGGAGTGAATCTCGACAATTATTTGATGAGAGAGATATGTGAACAATTCAAGATTACTCACATGAACTCAACCGCCTATTGTCCCTAAATGAATGGAGTTGTAGAAGCCGCCAACAAGAACATAAAGAAGATTCTAAGGAAAATGACTGATAATCATAGAGGTTGGCACGAGATGTTGCCATATGCTCTGTGGGGATATAGAACGACTGTCAAAACGTCAATTGGAGCTACTCCATACTTGTTAGTATATGGAACAGAAGCAGTTATACCTGCCGAAGTTGAGATACCTTCATTGAGAATCATCCAAGAAGCTGAATTGAGTGATGTAGATTGGGTTCGCAAGAGGATTGATCAGTTAACATTGATTGATGAGAAGAGAATGGTTGCGGTTTGTCATGGTCAACTGTATCGACAGAGAATGATTCGTTCTTTCCACAAGAGAGTAAGAGCCATAATATTTGAAATTGGTCAGTTGGTTCCCAAACACATTTTTCCTCATCAGGATGAGTACAAAGGGAAATTTGCACCAAATTGGCAGGGACCCTACATGGTTCGCAAAGTGTTATCTGGAGGTGTCTTGGTCCTGTCGGAGATGGATGGCACCGAATGGCTGAAACCAATCAACTCAGATGCTGTCAAGAGATATTATGTGTGAAGTTTCAGTTTGTATTTTTGTCATTTCCTTGTAATCGTCCTATTTGCTTGTAATCGTTTATGTTTGGAATTTTCTCCCGCTTGTAATGAACTACGTCTGACCTGAATTCTCAAGAATGAGATACGTAGGCGGCCTATGTTAGCCTCGGACACCCATTTATCCCCTTTTAATATTTTCCTTGTATTTGAATTACGTTCTACCTGAATTCTCAAGAATGAGATATGCAGGCGGCCTATGTCGGCCTCGGTTGATTTCTTTGTAAATTTCTTATTTCTGTTAATCCTTGGGGGAAACTACGTTTGACCTGATTCCTGCCTCAACAGGATACATAGGCGCCACAAGGGCTCGGTCATATCTCCCGAAAGATTTCTATTTTTTCTTTACAATAGAAACTGGGACATAATTTTTTAAAAGAACTCAAAAATTCTCAAGAAGAAGATCTCTCCAACAAAGTCAAGACTGAAGTTACTTTGAGATTTGCAACTGGGACAGAATTTTTGAGAAGATCTCAAAAATTCCGTGATTTGCTCACCAACAGTTAAAGATACGCCAAGACAGTTAATTGAGACAGAAATTTTTTAGGATGACCTCAAAAATTTTCAATAAGGTTCATCGGGAGTTTAGAACAACTTTGAATACTTCCCAACAAATAATCAAATAGACCTCGAAGCATTAATTTCAAAGGCGTTCGCTAAAGCTCGACGTGGCATGACACTTGGCAGTGACCTTTTCCAAATATTACTTTTTGAAAAAACCTATTTTCCTTAAAACTTTCCTTTCATGTTTCAATTATTTTGCATAAAAATATTTTGTCTTATCTATCAAGAGGCGGAGTATCGAAGAAATCAACCGGAGATAGTAAGACAAGGAGCAGACAATCGAAGAGATCGATACAGATCAGTTCATTTTCTTTCAACTAATTTTTTTTATGGATGCAGGTGTATAAGTTTGCCTTAATATCAGCATATTCCTCCATTCAATGGATATGGAGAAGTCAAAAGGGCGAGGAGCTCCCCAAAATTAACAATTTTTGGTGGATGCAGGAAATATTTCATGTTTTTTATATCAAAGATTTGGGAATATGAATAACATCATTTCATTCAATTTCCAACAAGGCGAAGTTCATAATGAACATGCAATTATGTTCGGTGTTGGAACAAATGAAAACCTCGAAGAGAGAAATTTTATTGTTTTCCATCAACTAAAGATACCTGGAAGATTTTGTCTACATCACATTATCAGACACGATGATACTGCTGCCCGAAGAGTTATTTATATCTTATTGTCGAATGAGATGATGCCATTACTCTAAGGGTCATTTTTATTTGTATTGTCGATTGAGACGATACCACCACATAGAGGATACCTGGAAGATCACCTATGTTGCTCAGTGAAGCATTATCTTCGTTCGGTACCAGGGAGGCATCAAGAGAAAAGAGTCATGCATCGAGAGAAAGAGGTCATGCACAGCAAGAGAATGAGGTCATGCATGGCAAGAAAAAGGGGTCATGCATAGCAAGAGAAAGAAGTCATGCATAGCAAGAGAAAGAGGTCATGCATAGCAAGAGAAGAAAGTCATGCATAGCAAGAGAAGGAAATCATGCAGCACAAGAGAAAGAACTCATATATCGCAAAGAAGGAAACCATGCATCACGAGAAAATCAACATCGACTGTATCATTTTCATTTGCTAGAACAATATCAAGGAAACCATCAACGACGAAGTCAAGAGAGCTATCAATATACTACATTAGCCTATTTTATTACTTCGACATCAAAGAAAGAGTACATTGAAGATTATATTGCAAATATAAGACACAAGTTTTATTTGCTTTACGTCAAACCCGATGAAGTTGACGTCAAATGTTCAAGGAGAGAAATTAAGTGTCAACACGGTAAAAGACACTATCTCTCCATTTGAATTTAATTTTTATGCTAATGCGTTTTATCTCAGTCTTTGTTGAGAGCATCCGAGAGGATGAATTCTCAAAACAAACCACAGGTGCGGACGACATCAAAAAGGATGCACCACAACGTGAAACTTTTTCTTAGCAGCGAACTAAGACATAGTCCAAAGAGGAGTGCCAAACTCTTAGGATGCGAGCAGAGGAGAAACTTCCACCATAATCAAACCACACCCCTATCAGAAGGCATGTGGGTTTATCGTTGGGTTTGTCGGTGTTAGTTTCGCATCCAAAAAATTTTGGTCTCTATCGGAAGCAACTTTCCAATCTGAGTGACAATGCACCAAGAGCTTTGAAAATTATGTCCATGTAATTTCTTAATTATGGGTGTGAAGTGCGCCACATTCATGGCTAAGAGTTTGCAAGCCTTCTTTTCATACTCGACTTACTCTTACTTTGTCATTTTTCCAGAACCAAAGGTCATCTTGTATAATAGATTTACTTTTCAACCGATTGAGTCGAACTACAAGCAGCCTGACTCCCTAGGTTGAGGGATATGTAGGCAGGATCAGTGTTGAAAACTCGACTGTATTCCAACATTTCACTATTAAATATTTTTCTCGAGCATTTCGATACCTCCATAGTTCGATATCGGGATGACTTATGAATTCTTTCAAAATCGTGCGTCAATTCGAGCGTATCGAACTACAAGTGGCCTGAATTCTTATATAACTTGAGATATGTAGGAAACCCATTTTCGGGGTTCGGCCATAATTTCTAAAGTCCGTACCAAGACCCCCTTTCAAAAAGATGAAGATGTGGTCGGTCAAAATTGGATCAGTCAATTTCATTTTCCTCAAATTTTTTGCATCAATCCGAGTAAAACGAGGGACAGTTGTTGACACCCAATTTTGGACCTCCACAATGTAAATTAATCATCGAGCTTCTTAAATTCCAAAACGAGTTGAAATAATTGACTTTATAAAATTCAAAATATTTTCCAAGTTAGTTTAAAGTAATTTTGTCATTTTTATAATTTTCTGAATAATATATATGTTTTACATAATTATGTATATATTAATTAGTATATTTTGTGAATATTCGAAAATAGACTCAAAAAGATTTTGTTTTGATTAAATATTTGGTTAATTAGTTTTGGTCATATAATAGTTTATATTTTAAATTATTTAGTTTATAATTAAGTTAATTATTTTATTTCGTTAAGATTAAGAAGCTCACTAATTAATTTTTATTGATTCGCTTTATTTAGTTTTTAGCTGAATTACCAACTAAATTCATTTCGGTTAAAATGTTAATTCGATTTGGCTACGTTTCAAATTCGTACGTTCATTTTTCTTAATTGCAATTGTAATGATCCTTCAACTAAATTGCAAGACCAAGTTTTGGGCCCAAATTATTTTCCCTTTCTATCTTCCGACCCAGCCAGCCCAATGTTATCCTAACAGATCTAACTCCCCTTTAATTCCATTATTTCCAGCACTCCCAGCCCAGTCAAATATCCGACCCAGCCACTCAATTCCCAGTCGACCTGGCCCATTTCCAATTCTAAAAAAACCCAAAATTTCTAGCGTTCACTCACAATGAGTACACAGCAAAGCAAACGACGATAACAACAACACGTGAATGACCCCAAACAACCCTTGTACGCACTTCGCCTCCCCTACGTGGTAGCGAGTTCACAGAAAGAGACGCCGCGTCTGTCTTCGGCCGTTAAATAAACGGAAAGCAAATTCCAACGTCTCCTTCCTCCATCTGAGTATTGTTTTTGCACAGCTTTTTTCATGATTCTAGCTGCAATTTCATCCTCACTAGTGCAAGATGATGCCACGTCGAGCACAAAGACGAGTGATTTGATCGACTCCGTCCATCTCGCCCTTTCCTTTTTCGAAATGGGGAGAAAATCTCAGAAAAAGTTGTCTCCCCAGAATATTTCGAGTTTGAATTTTGGAAATGGGCCCTTGAATCTGTTTTTCATCTACTTTGCCCCCAAAAATTCCGAACCCTAGTTTGCTTCTATAAATTCCCCCTCTTCTTCGTTTTCTGGGGGGGGGGGGATTTGTTTTTTGAAAAAAGACAGGGTGGGAAAAGAGGAGTCGATACAAAGAGTTGGTTTTCTTTGCACAAAGTTATATACTTAAGAATTTTTGAACTGTTCTTGAATCGGAAGAACATAAAATTCTTTTACTCGAAGTTGGTTCAAATTTTTGGGTTGGTTTTTTGAATCGAAGGTCAAACTAAGGTCGTGTGTGGAGTCACTGATCCTCTACTCATTCAATCCTAGTTTTGTTGCCCCTTTAAAGGTAATCCTCATCTCGCTTCAAATATTGTTTGCTCTCTATGTGTTATTATTTAGCTCTTGACAATGTGAAGATACTTACCTGTTAGATTTCGAAATGTTTTGACTCATTGGGTAGTTGCGAATCAATGATGAAATTTGCTTGATAACCTGTGTTGTGGGGTTTTTTCATTTTCGTTGAAGGTTTGTTGTTTCCCCTTGGTCCCGAGTTCTTATCTTCTCATTGTTAGAATCTCCTTACTTCACTATTATCTCGACTAGTAAGCTATGAAAGTTGTGGTTCAGTCTTGAAGGTCGAAGTCACCTTCTATAGGTGATTTTGACCTTTCATAAGCTGATGTATATACATATACATGTTGTTTTATCTTTCTTGTTGCTTAGACCAACATAAGTCGTATGAGTTGTTTGTTTTACTACTTTAGTTTATCATTCGTATTGTCTTCCCTATGGCAGAGGACCTTAGTCCGCTTGTTGATATTTTGCACCTCTAAATCTTGTTGCTAATAACCTTAATGCATTCCCTTTGTATTCCTTCATGTTGTTTTCGTTCATAATGAATTTGCTTATTTAAAGTGAAATAATGAATTTGTTGTCATGTATTTCTAGCTGACGAAGCATTAACTCGTTAGTGTCGTTCCGCTCTCTGTTTGAAGCTTTGTCTGTTTTGATAAGTCGTGTATCTTTAGTGTGTCCATCTCAATTAGTAGATGTTTCTAAGTTAGAATCTCAATTAGTTCAAACTTGAGTAGATGGTCTGCCTTGAATAATTATCTCATTCATTTATTGACGTCTTTGTTAATCCTCCTTCTTGCTCTCACCGTATTGATGGCATGAGAATGGTCTCTTTGATGCCTTTCTATGGTAGAAGTCTGTCAGCATGTTTTAGTGTTATTATTTCATGAAAAATCTCACTATTCTTGATCTAAAAAATTCTTAGCATAGCTGCTGCTTTAGGAGTTTAATATATGTGTGTTGTTTTCTTGCATCTTCGACTATCAAATTAATTAATGGTGACTTGCTATTCTCTTTTCCCCTATTTGTAAGTATGTTACTAAGTGCCACAGTGGTGTGTTGGTATGAAATGGTCAAGGCTTTTCTTAGCGACTTCCTTTAAAATTGATTAGTTGCCAGTATATCTCCCTATGATCTTTCTTATGTGACTATTTGTTAATTTGCTTGGGTCAACGTCTTTTTTTTATTATTATTTTTTATCTATTTTGGTTTATTCCTTTCAATATTTATTTTGATTAGATCGTATGCTAATCTCTATCCCTTTTGTCGTTGCATGTAAATCTGCCCGAGTTTCCTGTAAACTCTTTTTTTCCCACATTTCGAGAGAGAGCCATAAAGGCTCAAACCCTTTCTGCTGAGTCAACCGGGTCGGTCAGATTGGTGTATAGGTTCCTGGAGCTGAAATACAGGGCTGGAGATTAAATTTTTAGATTTCTGAAAGACGAAAACAAATTGATATACCTACTGTATACATCAATATACAGTCAGAAAATATCATATACAGGGCAAAACGTGAAAAATACTAGTGGAAAATGCATAAATACAGACTTTAAAACAAAACTACAAGTCCGGGAGTCAAAGAATTAGCGGTATACATGGCGTATACATCAAATATACACTTGGTGTATATCATGATCAATAAGGATGGAAAAGGGGCCAAAAGCCCAATGAATTTTTTTAGCAGGTCCAGCACGTGCAAGGCCCATTTTGGGTTATTTTTAGAATTAGGACAAGAGAATAATTTGGGCCCATCAGATTTGAGGATTTGGGCAAATTAGCCCAAGTTCAATTTCTATCCCTTTTTCCTCATCTATTTGTTGTTGACTAACATTTTGATTTTAACTTAATTAATTCTCAAAGATGGTCATTTTTCTTTTATGTCCAAAATATATATATTTGTTATTTAGCTCTATTTTATTATTAGTGGTGTAAACACTTAAGTTACTTGGGCAAGTTACTTCCCTTTAGAATGATTCCCCTTAGTTTATTTTCCCTTAAAAAATAATTAATTAGAAAAATAATAGTAATAAATAAATAAGAAATAAATGAGTTCTTTTACTTAATTAAACTTTTAAAAATTAGTCAAAGTTATTTTTAGTCAAATCGCCGATCAACCGCAACTTAGCGGACATTCCGAGGGCCTAACACCTTCTCGGAATGTACATTGAACTTCAAACCCCTTATTTTCAATTGATTTTATCTGTTTAAGTCTTTTGAAAACCTTGAGTTTTTTTTTCTTGATTTTTTTACTAAAAAATTAAGTGGCGAATCTGTTCTTTTGGAAATTCGATTTCTCTTAAATCATAAGTTTAATCGATTTTTTGAAAACTTAGTCATTTTTCTTTTATTTAATTTTTCGAGTAAAACAACTTGCACACACACGTAAATCAATTTTTAGTAAAAAGATTGTGATGGCGGACCATGATGAAGATGTCCTTAAAATTATTACATACAGTGTACAATAACTTGAATATGTGGTATTGTGTTTACATTGACTGTATGACTTTCATGATTTCTACTTGATTGACTATTTCAGAAAAAAATTGAAACAACTGATGCATTTACATACTCGCAATATTCTAACAGGTCACTCATTACTCAAAGAGAGGATAATCAAACATGGACTGTCAATCTAATCAGCGGGTCAAAACAACAGGTCAGAAATACATGCCCTAAATTTAACCATTACTTTTGAAAGCAAGACCAAATCGAAGTGAGAAAACACCAACATGCTAACATCACAAATTCAATAGGACACAAACGTAAAATACTGACAGATGTAGAAAGGGCATTGCGAAGGGTGCAAAAATATACTGCCTCTACAAAATCATCAGAAGTTGGATATATAGAACCAAAGTTGAAGAAGCGGAAAAAAAGTTGGCTACTTGAAGATTTATCAGAGGAGAACTATAATGAAGGTAAAATTGACTAAAATATATTACCCTACAACTTACACACCTTTAAGTGGAGTCACCAAAGAAATATTCTATGCTAAAAAGCTCGATTTTGAATTGTGAATGTAGGCGAAACAAATGTGAACTTATCAACAACATCGACTCATAAGCTGCAAAAACAATTGGATTGCATCTGTTGTCATGCCATGAGGCTTGAATATGAGCCACCAACATTTTGTTGCGCAAGTGGATATATTCAGTTGGCCCCCGACGAAGTTGGAGAGGACTTATACAAATTATTTACAGATGAGTCCAAAGAAGCCATCCTATTTCGGAAACATATTCGAGCGTATAATAGCATCTTTGCTTTTACATCATTTGGAGTACAACTCAACAAAGAACTGGCATCTTCAAGGAAAGGCATTTACAGCTTTAAGGCGCAAGGACAAATCTATCACGACCTACTATCATTAATCCCGAAGGATGACAGGCCACGTTACTTCCAGCTATACTTCTATGATACAGATCATGAAGTCGCCAACAGAATGTCAATACTACAAGATGCTAATTTATCCGAGGAAGTCATGAAAAAAATCAGGAAAATAATGGAGCAAAATCCATATGCAAAATTTTTTACACAACTAAAGCATCATTCAAATTTTCAGAACTTAGAAATACGCATAGCTGCAAATGCTTCTTTAGATCAACGGGCGTATAACAAACCTTCAGTAGATCAAGTTGCGGCGATTTGGGTAGACGGAAACAATCCAAATATCTCATTTGAAAGAGATATTGTAGTACACGAACATTCCGGGAACAAACATCGAGTAAAACATTATTATGGCTGTTATGATCCTCTACAGTATCCATTGATTCTACCAAATGGTGAAGGAGGTTGGCATCAAGGAATAGTGAAATCTCACAATCCAAATATCACCATTCCTACATATACAACAACAGCTGCCAACATATGCCCTCGATCATATGCCAGTGCAACAGAGGTTTTGAACAATGAAGAACAAGGTTAGCACATTTACATTCTGCCATCAATCAAGTAATTCACCCCCACACATAGTATAATAAGAAACTCAATTAATTTTCCGACTAACAGCTTCATATGGAGAACATATCTAAGGCAACAAATATCAAACAACAACAATATATGTAATTGCTTAAAAAACATGTTCCAGAGGGGCAGTAATTAAATTCAATGAATGTGGTAAACTAACACAACTACATGCAAAGAAATATATTCTACTATAATATACTTGTGAACGTGATGTGGTAATAATATAATATTCAAAGAAGGCCACACATACCTCATGATAAACTGCACTCAAAACTAAACTTATTTAAATTATTTGTAGGTGTACGACGCGAAACAAGAGGTTATATTTCATGCAGAGAGTACTACTGCTATAAACTACAAGTACGAACGAATGACAAAACAATTTTGTTGCTATCTGGTAGATTGTTACAACAATTTGTAGTGGACATGTACATAAAATTGGAAACCACGCGACTTGAATATTACAGATTCGAACAATCAAATTACAGAAGAGAGATATTACAAGGTATCGTTGATAGTGTTACGGCAGGCGAATGCAGAGGAGAGAAGGTCGGGCAAAGGGTCTTACTACCAGGGTCATTCATTGGAGGCCCGAGGGATATGCGACGACGCTATATGGATGCTATGGCACTGGTACAAGAGTATGGAAGACCAGATCTATTTATCACCATGACGTGTAACCCTGAATGGACAGAGATTCAAGAACAACTATGTGCGGGGAAAGTCGCTCAAGATCGTCCAGATTTGGTGACCAGAGTGTTTAGGGCAAAATTGCAGGACCTGAAAGACCAAATATTTAAAAAGGAAATTTTTGGCCCGACAGCAGCACATGTTTTTGTAGTTGAATTTCAGAAGAGAGGCCTACCACATATACACCTACTACTAATTTTAAAACAAGGTCATAAAATAACATCAGCAGATCAGTATGATCGATATATTTCGGCAGAGTTGCCTGCTAAGGATAAGCAGCCAGAATTACATGAATTGGTTATTAAGCATATGATTCATGGTCCTTGGGGTATAAAACGACAATCAAGTCCATGTATGAAGGATGGACAATGTAAGTTTCACTACCCCCGAGCATTCAACAACAAAACAATACAAGGGAGAGATGGATATCCTATTTACCGAAGAAAAAATGATGGGAGGACAAGTGAGGTTCGAGGAATGAAGATGAATAATCAGTGGGTTGTCCCTTATAATCCATATTTATTGAAGAGATATAATTGCCACATTAATGTAGAGGTTTGCTCAGGTGTTAAAGGAATAAAGTACCTGTACAAGTATATATATAAAGGACATGATAAGTGTGCAGTTTACATTGAGTCAGACAAGGGTGAAAAATTCATAGATGAAATTCGAAGCTTTCAAGATGCACGTTGGGTGTCACCGCCTGAAGCGATGTGGAGGATTTACGAGTTTACTCTAAGCGAAATGCAACTAGTTGTTATAAACCTACAACTACATCTACCCGGTAAACAAGCAGGTATCCTAAAACATATTCTCAGATAGTAAAAATACAAGTCACAGTTCTCCAATCAAAGCGATTAATATTAATAATAAGCTTCTGTTTTAAAATGTAGTCTACTATTGGAAGAAGCAAAATCTTCAAAATATTGCAGGCTCCCAATTTGTACAACAAACTATGCTTACTGAGTATTTCAGGATGTGCTTGAATGACACTGACGCTCGCAATTATCTATATAGAGAATTCCCCAAGCATTATGTTTGGAATTCCCAATCTAAAGTTTGGACTAAAAGAAAATCGCGCTCCGTGATCGGCAGAATAAATGTTGGTAAGTATTACACTTTGATATGTGGCATTTATGAGTTAAACAATAAACTAACTAGGATGATCGAAATCACAGCTAATCCTAGAGAAGGAGAAAGGTATTACGAGAGATTATTATTGAATCATGTTCGAGGTCCGACATCATTTGAAGACTTACTCACTGTTAATGGAATACATTGTCATACTTTCAAAGAAGCTGCCAAGGAAAGAGGTTTATTAGAATCAGATGATAGCATTGCAGAATGCTTACGCGAGGCTGTAATCTTTAAGATGCCTGTAGCTCTTCGAATGTTGTTTGCGACAATTTTAGTTCATTGCAACCCAACAGATGTAAGAAGACTATGGGACACATATTATAACGATATGTCAGACGACTTTCAGAGGACCCATGCCAAATCAGCCGAGGCCAAACTCCAAAGTACGTTGAAAAGTGTAAATTCATACTTGGAGAGTATGGGTCAAAGTGTTGCAAAATTTGATATGCAACAAATCCAACAAGAATTACATCAAGGTGACACATATGAATGCCGAGAAATAGTCGAAGAAAGGTCTGTGAAGGTGCCAACTGAAGATATAGAGGCACAATCAAAGTTGAATGAACAACAAACGCAAGCATTCAAGACTATCTTGCAAAGGACCGACTCTGGAACACCAGGATTATTCTTTGTAGATGGACCGGGTGGAACTGGAAAAACATATCTATATCGGGCATTGCTGGCACATATCAGATCAAGAGGTATGATAGCATTGGCATCCGCCAGCAGCGGAGTAGCAGCAGCAATCTTACCGGGAGGTCGTACAGCTCACTCGAGATTTGGAATACCTCTACAAGCTAATGAATCAACAATGACAAATATGTCAAAACAAATTGGCGAGGCTAAACTTATTAAACAAGCCAAACTAATAATATGGGACGAAGCACCAATGGCTAAGAGACACGCAATTGAAACAGTCGACAGAAGCTTTCATGATATAATGGAAAAAAATGTACCTTTTGGTGGAAAAGTAATGGTATTTGGAGGTGACTTTCGACAAGTGCTACTGGTGGTTCCAAAATCAACACAAGCAGAGACAGTGGATGCAAGTTTGGTAAGGTCATATTTGTGGCCTTTGATGGAAAAAATTCATTTAACATCCAACATGAGGGCAAGAACAGATCCAAATTTTAGCAACTTCTTGATTCGTGTTGGAAACGGCGAAGAGAACACAATACAGGATAATTTAATACTACTACCACAACAAATAGTGGTCCACCCAACTGGTCAGGGTAAGGCAGAAGAATGCTTGGTAACAGAAGTTTTTAAAGGGCTACAACAAAATTACAGATCGGCAAAGTTTATTACTGAAAGGGCAATCTTAGCAAGTCGAAATGAATTTGTAGATAATATAAATGAAATGATGATTACTCGATTCCCAGGAGAAACCAGAACATATATCAGTTTCGACTCGGCAGAAGATGATACCAATAATTACTATCAATAAGAATACCCAAATACATTAACTCCAAATGGTCTGCCGCCACATAGGTACATCAATATACTCAATCTGTCGTTAACATTTTAATTATTATATTAGTTTGAATTCCTGTACCAGATCAACAACAAAGGTGTGGTAAAATACATAACATCATATGTATGTTTAAATTAAACATATAGGTTGGTTTTGAAAGAGAATGCGCCTATCATGATGTTGCACAATTTAGACCCATCAAATGGTTTATGCAATGGGACACGATTGATTTGTAGAGGCTTTGACAACAATGTCTTGCATGCAGAAATAACTACAGGAGAATTTGCAACGAAACAGGTGTTTATACCAAGAATCCAATTATCGCCGCCTGAGAATGAAGGATATCCTTTTAAATTTATTCGGAAGCAATTTCCAATACGCCTATGTTTTGCCATGACAATAAATAAGGCTCAAGGTCAAACGATACCTAATGTGGGATTATATCTTCCCCAACATGTTTTCTCCCATGGGCAACTATATGTAGCTTTATCAAGAGGAATCTCTATGACAACAACAAAGGTATTGGTTATGACTGAACAACCAGATACGGGGACAGGGACGTATGCAAGAAATATCGTATACAAGGAATTATTAGGTTAGCGACGCTTTCAATCTTTAGTAGCGTAATCAAGTTGGAACAAAAATAACTTATTACATGTAGTTAATGAAAATGACTTTGGTCATATTTATAGGTCCTGTTGAAAAAGAGACGAGCTAACCATCAAAATGCAACTTCTGAAGCAAATACAACTATTGTGAAAATTTTGATATTGATAGTTAGGATACAAATGACTTCAAACTCCTGGAAGGTATCCTCTATTTTAGAACAATGTCATAAACACAACCAATTGTAGCTTTGAGCAGTATTACATATCCGCTTATTCATTTGAACTTCCACACCATTAAATGCATCTAATAAATTCAAGACAATTTTCAGAAATGGAGTATTATTTCAAAACAAATATCTGGTAGCTAACGAACATCCATACAAACAAATCTCTTAAGACCTATGCCATATATTGAACAAATAGAGTGTGTATGCTTTAATGCTGCCCAATTGTAGGCATAAACTAATATTTAGTAACTAAGAAACATCCATACCAAGAAATACCTTAAAGACATATTCCATATATGGAACAAAACGAGTATTCATGCTTTAATGCTTCACAGTTGAACACATCACGAGACTAGCCAACCACGTGCAACGCACGTGCGGTGAATCTAGTAGATTTTAATAGGAGTATACCAAGAACATTTGTTAGTCCATACAACTTTCCTCTTCGGATAAATTAGTGTACACCCTATTACAATCGTGACTACATTCATTCCCTTGTCTTTGTCCTTATGTTTTGATTCTAAATTCTCATTTTAATAAGATCTAGAGCTTTATAATAAGAATGTATAAATTATATTGTCTTTGGATTAACAGTTTGACACATAAATTTAATAGAGCTTTTTCAGGTTCAATGCGATTATTAGGATATGATAAGTATTTGTAAGAAGGATTTATCATTTTGTTTTCTGTAAATGTTATTGTTGGCATCGTATGCATATATGATGGGTTATGTGCAATCAAGATATATTTTAAAATGCATTGTTGACCCTTATGTCATATTGGCGACAATAGTTTTAATCATGATAAAAGTAATTTAAATAGTAGGATACAATATACACCAACATATAAAGATTTATATACTAAATAAGTCACCTCATTATTACCACTTTGAGCAATTTTCAATATAATTATGTGTTACATCGTTTAAAATTCTATACATATTTTTAAAAATATTTTATTCTTAATAAACTAATAAAAAGTTTAATACTTCAAATATTTGTCTTATAAATCCATTTAAACATTTTGAATATGTACCCGATTAAAATTTAATAATTTACCTTTTTTTAATAACTTGAACGTGTAATATACATGTGCAAAGCACGTGTCGAGAACTAGTATTACTAAAAGTGGGAACAAAAAAAGTTGAAAGTTGAAATATTATCTTCCCCCTACACTAGATTAAAATATTATAAATATTTAGTTAATTACATGTTTAAATATTAGTAATAATAAATTATTATATTGAGTAAATGGAGAGTTCATGTGTTCAAAAGAGGATTGTTTACTCTTCGAGATTTTAATGGAGGTTCATTGCATATATTTAATATTCTTAAAGTTGTTCTCTTTTATCTATTTTGGCCCTTTGAAACCTTCAAATAGCATTTAATTTAAAACTTTAAGATGTCTTTTGGTATTTCTCTATTTTATCTATATAAATTCATCTTTTTTGTTTCATAAAACTCACATCCAAATTATCCTTTTCATTTTATAGTTAAAGTAGTGAAGCCATCAACATCTAAAGTATATGATATATACCTTAGTCTGATTATATATCACTTTATGAAAATAAAGTGATTTTTCTATTTGACTCGATGGAGAAGACTTTTGAATTTTGATTAGATATAAGAGAAGGTGTCGACAAAAACTTGGAAAATTATGTACCGATTTTGTATTTCTTTTTTCATTTATATAATGTTATGATTAAAGTCTTAAGAAGGATGTGTGTGTATTTTATTTTTTCTTCTATGTTTATTTTTTTTATATTTCTCTATTAGTCCTCTTTAATTTAATTTTCTATAAATTATTATCATAACATTTATTTGAGATTGTTGCATTTTAGTACTCATTACACGCATGTTTTCATTAAATTTTAATTGTCCTAACGAATTTATAACATATTGCATGAGACACACGTGTGTTGCACGTGTCCAGAAACTAGTTAAGTAAAATACGCGTGACATAGGAGACTTTGTAATTATTGAGGCCTGTCAATTTAGAGAATATTGTACAAGTCTTTAGTCAAGCAATGATGTTTTTAAAATTTTACACTTGGTATACTTAAATTGACAGGAGTTAATGTGGAATTAATTGTGCAATTTTTGTAGACTTAGAATTGACAGCTTCCACTAACTTTCAAGTCTCCCATTATAAATGGTCTAGTCCGACTAGAGTAAATTTTGGTTCGGTGGAAGAGCTAAAGTTTCAACTACGTCGCTACTAAAAACTCATTTTCATAGATATTTTAATTGAATCGCTTAGAAAAATAATACTTAATTTAGTAAAGAGTTTTCTACACTTGATCTACACAGTCTTTTTATTTTATAATATGTATCTTTTATTAAAAGATGGAAGTATGGACCGTACTTTAATCGGTTAACTAAATATTTTTCAACAGAATTTTTTTGTTAAATAGAAAAGCTCCAGAGGAGAAAAACTCTCTGCATATCTAGAGGATATCTAGACTATGGACAAAGGAAGTTCATCCTCATTGTGAGGACTCCTACCATCGGCTACACGAGTTGTGGTTGTTGCAGATTCGCTTTCACTATGGAGAAAATTGTAATTAGTATTTACCATTCAAATACTACAACGATGGTTGCTAGTCACTTAGCACAAAATATAGTTTCGTTGTACTACAACTAAATTTAAAGAGAAGTGTTGATATGGACAAATCTCAAAATGGAAACATAAGCCTTGAGATACACCACAGCAGAAGATAACTGGTGGCTAGAAGAGGTGGAGAATTATGTAGAAAATTGATACAATTATAATAAAGTACTCTGCTCACTATGGGAAAGTTGGGATACTTGAAACTCAAAGTACAAGAAACAAAAATTGAGGAAGTTTAAAACTATATCTCACTTAGAAAAGAAGAAGGACTAGGAGGCACTGGAATTTCTACTGTTCCTTCCATCATCAGTAGAACTTTCTTCATTGAAGGGCGAAGTGATGGTTCCTCTTGAATGCACCAGATGCTTATTTTCACCATTCTCTCGAATTGTCTTCTATCAACCTCCTCGTCCCTGACTAGTTTATCTAGCTCTCCTGCATCAAAGCAATTGTAAACCCAGTATTCAAGAATTGCCTCATTTTCATCGAGGTTCATATCAACACACTTCCGCCTACAAATCAATTCCAATAGGACAACACCAAAACTGTAAACGTCTGCTTTCACAGTGACTGGCAGATTTCGGTGCCATTCTGGTGCAACATAGCCTCTGGTCCCTCTTATCCCTGTGTAGGTTCTTGTTTGGTCTTTCTTTAAGAGCTTGGCCATTCCAAAGTCAGATATTTTTGCACAGAACTGATCATCCATGAGTATGTTCTGAGGCTTAATATCACAATGGATGATTTGTGTTTCACACTCGTCATGCAAATATAGGAGGCCCCTTGCAATATCTCGAGCAAAGCCACACCTTTCCTCCCACGTGGGCTGTTTTTCTGGTTTGAAAAGTACGTCCGCGAGTGACCCATTGGTCATGTACTCATACACCAGAAGCCTTCTTGATCCCTCCAGGCAATAACCATGGAGGCGGACTAGATTTCGGTGATGTGTCTTTCCAATGATTTTTATTTCAGTTTGGAACTCTGTTTCCCCTTCTACCAATTCTTTGTCTAGTCTCTTAACAGCTATCACTTTCTGGCCTTCTGCCAAAATCCCTTTAAATACTGTTCCAAATGCTCCCCTCCCTAACGCTTCTTTGAAGCCACTGGTTGCCTGCTCTAGTTCTGCATAGGAAAATGCTCGTGGAGCAACATCCTCACATAACTGAACACTTCTACTCTCCTGGATTTTTCTGCAAGTCCAGACATGAATTCTGTGAATGAGAAATCCAGAGATGCCTAACACCAACAAAGCAAAGAGAGCCAATGTAATGCTGGCAATTAGGATGTCTATCCTTAGCTTTTTGCCTTTTGTTTCTTCAACCGTCTGATTAGGTACCCCTTCGTTGTGTATGAAATTAATGCCCACCTTGACCAATGTTAGATTAGAATTACCCAAGTCTCTCCTTCCATACCTCAGAGGGAGCTTTTGCTTTCTACATTCTCTGTCTTTGAACAGAGCAGCCTCACAGTTACAATCCTGTAGACAGGCTTGTTCACAATCTTCCTTGGTCGTTCCGCCCAAAACAACATAAGTACTATCTTCCCATACTGTGTTTTCAACTGTTCTCATGTCATAGTATTTGGAAGTGTTCTCCTTTAACTGACAGGTTTCTGTGGGGAAACTCCTTTCACAGCCTGCTTTCCAATTTCCTGGCATTACAAAATCAAATCCCGGAAGACACATACATTTAGCTTGAGCATCTATATTGGTGCAAAAACCATTGAACCCACAAAGGCCTTTTGGATCACACCTATCATCTGTTGATGACCATATCACGGAGCTGTTTTGTTGGTTCAGAGAATGTGAATAAACTCGAAAAATACCATCAGCATCAATTTTCATCATATAGATGATGGTCCTTTCTCTACGGTAGCCTCCTCTGGTTAGATTTTTTAGACTATTGTTGGAATTGAGCAAGTAGAGGAGGCCGTCATCAGCAAGATTCAGTGAAACATTATTCCCTACTCCACTGATGTGGGATTCGTAGTAAGCATATGGGGCAGTATATGGTGTATTGGCAGGATACTGAACAAGGTACCCATCAACTTGCATTATGAGACGGAAAAACCCGAAAGAATCATCTGCTTCCGAGGCACTCGAGAACAGCTCTTGTCCAGCTGATAAATGCTGACCAGGTAAAAGTGTGTTTGTTGGATTGTCAAAACTTTGCCAAATGACATTGCGATCAGAATCATAGAGCACAAAGTTTCCCGTGTCCATCAAGGAAGCTGAAGCAATGGCTCGAAAGGGATTGATGACAAAGATTTCCTGGTTTCCTACTTTCACAATGAGCCTTCCATCATTAGTTAAGTGCAAGACAGTGTTGCTCGGGACAACAGGACTGTTCCTATTTGCTGTCCACACTGCTGTCTTGTTAGGCATACCGACGATGTAGATTCCAACAGCATATCCATTGGTTTGTTCATAAAACCCAAAGGCAAAGCGCCTGGATGGTGAAAACCATGATGAATTGGTAGTAGGTGTTAGTGAAGAGCCAAGAGTTATATTGAACTGCCTTTGTTGTGCTAGTGCTACCGCATGAAATGCAGATAATATTAATAACCATAGCAAAACAGCCATAGATTTTATCTTCTTTTTACTCTTTGTTTTTCTCACAAAATTGTGATGTAAATATGTTATAAATTCAGTTTATTATAACATTCAAAAACTTTAGCTATTGTAGGACAAGTCAATTTACGCCAATGAAGTAAAAGACGCGTTACATAGGAGACTTGGAAATTATTGAGTCAAGCTATTATGTTGTTAAAAATTGACAGCTTCCACGAACTTTCAAGTTTCCCATTATAAATGGTGTAGTCCGTCTAGAGTAAATTTAGGTTCGGGAAAAGAGCTAGAGTGTCAACTACGTCATTACTAATAAATCACTATATTTCCATTGAAATGTTCTGGTTAAGAAATCATGTTCTATAGCACAGATTTTCTACTAATTGAAGGTGGGAAAAACCTTTATTTCTAGTAGTGTGTATTTGATTGAATTCTGCAGCTTAAGTTAAAACTTTATATTTTTAGTAAAAATTCATTGAATGTATAGATTATTAATTTCGAACTTAATAACTTAAAAAATGTTAGAATTTAAAACTCGTTAACTTCAAATCTTAGCTTTGGCTTTCCTTAATATTGTTCCAACTATAAACGGAATGTAGAGCATTATAATTCTATGATAAAACCGATGAAAATTTTTTAAAATCGAATTTGGTATTGATGGAAAGAGAAAATATGCTTCAAAGTTAAATTTGCAAGGTAAAAAAAAAAGTACTATATGAACTTAACCGTAAACAGAAGGTATAACCAATGAAAGTTGGAGTGGAGCACTAAGTACTCCTTCATTTTAATCAATCTCGTGTATATGGAGGTGCCTTTGGTTAAGATATGGAGAAAATGAAATTATTTGAATTCATAAACCACAAACCACTAAGCAAGTATATAGCGAGAGAAAAAGAAAAGAGATTCACTACTATTCACTGATAGTAGTCAGTAGACAAGAAAATTCCAGAGATAATATCTTAGATGGTCACTCAACTGTTAATTTTCTCTCAGAAAGTCACTCAACTATGAATATTTATCTCAAAAAGTCAGTCAATTATAATTATCAACCCAAAAGTCACTCAATTATGAGTTTTTCTCTCTGAAAGTCACTCAACTATGGAAATTTTACTTACAAAGTTACTCAATTTTATTTAATTATTTTTCATTAAAATTTGCTAATATGAAATTTTATCTAAAATCCAAATTTTTAAAAATAAAAAATAACTATTTAAATTGTTTTAATAACTTGACCAACTAAAAATATAACATTAATTTATAGTTACTCAATTATGTTGTTATCTCAATTAATTATAATTTTAATTCTAAATTAGACAGTAGCCCTCGTTAACAATTAGGGATAATTTCAGAGACCTCCTCTCACGTTTAGCCTTATAATACTAACTTCCCTTCTAGTTTCAGATATTACGCTCACCTCCCTTATTTTCACATTTATGCAACCAAATTAGTTTTAATGCTAAAACCCATCCAATTTTCCAAAGTTGCCCTTTCTTGACATTAGTTTTTATTAATCATCAAAACTCATCCAATATTCCAAATTAAAGTTGCCCTTTCTTGATATTATTTTTATTAATTTTTGAAACGAAAATTTCCAAAGTATTTTAACTGACATAAAATACTCTACCTATGGTGCTCCACCATCTTTCATTATATACATCTATTTATTTCCTTGTAAACAATCGAACTTGCTAATTGGCGAAACTTCTTAACATATTAAAATATAGTGGTAATTTTTACGGTTAATACATATGCAATATTTGAAGTACAAAAAGAATGTTGAAAATTTATTATAAAAATTTTGTTTAGGATCGGGAAATATTGTCTGGTAATTATGTGCAGAAAATTTAATATATATATATATATATATATATATATGTGCAGAAAATTTAATATATATATATATATATATATATATGAACATAATTTTTTTTCTTAAGTCTAGAAAATTATCAAACTAAACATTTATCATCGCATGTCAAATGAAAAAAATAATGTTTATACAAATATTTGGAGGTCAAGTGTGCAGGTTGTATTTTTCTATCCAAAAAATGAATTTACCCATTGATTTATACTTATCGTTTCTCGTATTATGAATCCAAGCTGAAGCTAAAAAACCCCTCAAATATAGTATTAAAAACTGGAATGAATTATTGCTTAGGTTATTAGTCATATAGATGTATTAAACAATTATATTAATGTCATTAAAGGGTATTTTTGGAATGTGATTGAAAGATTATCATTTAAATAAGTTTGGTTACAGAAATTTATAAATAAGGGAGATGGGTATAATATATGAAACTACAAGGAAAGTAAGTGTTATAAAATTAAACGTGAGGGGAGGTCTTTGAAATTATCCCTAACAATTAACACTATATATTTGGCCAAAAATCCAAATGTCTACTGAGAATTCATTAGTTTCTATATCAACTATCTAACAGTTTTTGCCACTAGGGATGAGTGGATAACTTGCGAAGATTTTCTTTACTATTTTTTGTCCCTCCGACTTCGATTCATTTGCCTCACTTTTACTCCTCCTATCAACTGATATAACAAAAGTGATTACAAATCAATACAGTAATACTTTTAATCCCACGTCATCAAATGATTTAAATAGATATCTTTTTATTTCTTAAAATTTTAATTTCAAATAAAAAATTTATATTAGCAAATTTCAATTAAAAAAATCAACTAAATAGATTGAGTGACTTTGTAAGTGAAACTTTCCTAGTTGAGTGACTTTCTGAGAGAAAATCACATAGTTGAATGAGTTTTGGATTAAAAATTATAGTTGAGTGACTTTCTGATATAAAAGTCCACAATTGAGTGACTTTCTGAGAGAAAAGTTCAAAGTTGAGTGACCATCTGAGATATTATCTCGAAAATTCCACTATCAACTCATATTTAGAAATATTTATTTCTTTTAATATATTCACATATTATTAATATTTAAATTAAAATAACAAAAAGCGTATTATATGGTAACTTGGACTCTAAATTAATTATAAGAGTTTGTTTACAATTCTTATTTGGCTTACCAAAAATAAGAAGATTCTTTCACACAATTTGTTCCTCATTATTTCATTCTCGGTTCTTTGTCAACACCATTAAAGCAATTTGAAACAATTATCAGTGTGATAATTTCTTACTCATTTTTTTAGAATCTAAATAATTAAAGACAATCTAGATAATTAAGACAATTCTGACAATTTTTTACTCATTCTTTTTTCAGAATCTAGATAATTAATCTCATAAGAAAACTATTCACAACTTATTAAGTCTTCTTCGCAACATGAAATAGTGTATGGATAGGTATTTCATTGCTTCAGTGTTTACTCTTCTTAGTTTATTCAATCAACAACACAAATTAATTGAAAACAAATTTTAATACATATACCACCATATGTACTCAAACCTAAATAGTACTCAAAGTCGATCATACCAAAAATATTTAAACTTTATTTTCAAAGAATTAAATCTTAGATATGTAAAACATGTTTTAAAAAAAAAAAAAAAGGAAGATGAAAAATCATTAAATGTGAAAATATAATAATTAAATTAAGAGAAATACGTATTTTTTAAAATGACCTAGTCTTCCAATTTTGGTGGAACAGAAAGAAATATTTTTCAAAATAAGTTGATTTTGAACCATGCATGTCCTAAAATTTCCTTTCTGTTCCATCAAAGTTGGAAGACTTGGTCATTTGATAACAAATCATATCTTATAATAAATAATTTTTTATTAAGTTAGATTTATCAGATGATCACTTTTTGTCGTAACCAAATAGGAAAACAAACTCTGCTACTATAATGGACAAAACTTCAGCAGAGTTACCAACAGAAATCCTTCATCAAATACTCTCTCTTCTCCCAACTAAAACTGCTGCTCGAACTGCATTGTTGTCCAAATCATGGCTTAAAGCATGCTCTACGAAACCCCATCTCTGTTTCGATATATCTGATCCCATAGAATATCGAGCTCATGAATTCCTGAGAATTGTAGATAATACTTTGGAAAGGTATCACCGCGATAATAATCTACCTATTTCATCTTTTGAGCTTTGCATCTCCTTTTATGATCACATTTATTGTGATGGTCTAGTCGATAAATGGTTAGATATTATAACAGATAAAAGAGCTTCAAAGGTTTCACTTTTTGTGAAAAGCAAAGCTAAAGAATATTGTGAAAGATATAATTTGTTTGTTCATAACATATTTAAGATGAAATTCATACAACATTTGGAGTTAAATCATTGCCAAATATTACTAGCGAAACGAAAAGCACTCTTTTATGATGATAAAATTAAGTGTGATAACCTAAAAAACATAACCTTGTGTTATGTTACCATTTCTCAATTAGCACTTGAAAGCCTGATTTCATGTTGCCCTCAGATTGAGAAGGTATCAATACAATACTGTATCGGGTTCAATAGCATTCGTGTTTCAAAAACTCTTCCTAAACTTGTGTGTTTTAGTATCTTTTGCTGCCCAATTGTGGAAGTTGAAATTGTTGATGCACCAAAACTGCTATCTTTCGAATATGTGAACAAAGGTGATTCCGTGCCTTATTTATCTAGTGATAATCTTCACATATGTTTGCGAATAATAGAGATTGGTACTTGTCAAAATCTCAGAAGGGTAGAATTTGTGAAGGTCACAGTTGAGTATTGGGATCTCTTCAAGATCATACAAAAATTACACTCCGTGAAAGAGTTGATTTTACACTACTGTAGGTACTTAAGAAAAATAAAAATCTCAAGTTCAACACTCGAGGTTTGTAGCATAGTTCAGTGTGACTTAGTAGAGGAAGCCATTTTTGATACGCCCAAATTACTCTCCTTAGCCTTCTCCGATCAAGATAGACTACCTTCTTTATCTTTTGAAAGGGCTCCGAGCCAATGCAGAGTTTCCATAAAGATTGACATTTTATGGGACGTTCAGCACCTCATGAACTTACGGAGATTCCTAGTTGAGTTGTGTGATCAAGTTGTAGATTTGACGTTGTCTACATTCTCTAAAAGCTTGATTTTACCAAGAGGAATTTATCATCTTCCCACACTTGAAGTTGAGCATTTGGAACTATCTTATAGTGATATTACAACCGCGACATATTCATCTTATAACTATGATGTCATCTTCGCAATTTGTTTGCCCAACATTTTAACGTTACAGTGTGACAAGAAACTTAAAAAGTTTCTACGTCAACAATGGTTGAAGAAGAGAGAAAATAGATTTATCAAATGTACTTGGAAAAAGTATCTCATAAATGCTGAGATAGAGTACAAGAAAAGGAATGGAGACGATTGGATGACTCTGGATAGGAAGATATTGGTAGCTGACCCGCATATTATTGAAGAGATCTATACAATCCGCTTCAAGCAAATTCAAAGAAATGAAAAAAATAAGTATTCGTATCTTCCAAGGTACGTAACAATTTGTTATGCACAATGTATGATATCAATACTTTTCATCTCTTTCCATTTCCAAACAGTTAACGTAGCTTGTTATTTCTGCAGATGTATTCCGAGATGGATAGTTCATTGATTGGAGTGATCGCGATATGTGATAGCTCGTTCTTCTTGGCTTTTATTTACATCGTCTGCAATACCAAACAGCGTAATGCAAATCTTTGCTCGGATTTGAATTGAATTAGGAAAAATGTTATTTGATTGAATTAGGATTTGAATTTTATGATTCTACGTGGTAGAATATTGATATCAGGTGTTAGTAACTGGGTTGTGAATTTAATGTTTTATATATATGTATTTTCGTATCTTATTCATGTTAAATAAATTAGCAGAAAGATGTAATGTTAAGTAATACTTTATTTTTATACTATATATATTATGATTAGTCCATTTTCTTCACTTTCTTGTCTGAGCAAAACTCCATATGCTCTTCCATGGATAGAATTTCACAGTTACCAACTGAAATTCTTCACCAAATACTATCTCTTCTCCCTACTAAAACTGCTGCTCGAACCGCGGTGTTGTCGAAGCAATGGCTTAAAGCATGCTATACAAACTCCAATCTCTGTTTTGATGAATCTGATTTTGGCGAAGAACAACAGAATAATGGTAGGTTTGTAGACTTTCATGGTGAATTCTCGAGGTTAATAGATTATACTTTGGAAAGATATCATCGTGAAAATCTACCTATTTCGGCTTTTAAGCTTCACATCTCTTTTTCCGATCAAACTGATTGTGAAGGTCTAGTTGATAAATGGTTAGAAATTATAGCAGAGAGAAGGGCTTCACAGGTTGCACTTTTGGTGAAAAGCGAATATGGAGTTTATTCGAAAAAATATAGTTTGTTAGCTGATTCCATATTTGCGATAGAATCGTTGCAGGAGTTGGAGATAAATTGCTGCAGAATACTGAAGCAAAAAGCATTACTTTCCGAAGATAAAATTAAGTGCAGTAACCTAAAAAATCTAACCTTGTGCTATGTTACTGTTAGTGAATCAGCACTTGATAGTCTAATTTCGTGTTGCTCTCAGATCCAGACGATATCATTTCAACACTGTATGGGGTTCAATTGCATTCGTATTTCGAAAAATCTTCCTAATCTTTTGTCTCTTCATATCTTAAAATGCCCAATTATGGAAGTTCATATCGGTGATGCACCAAAACTGCTATCTTTCGAATATGTGAACAAAGGTGATTCCGAGCGTTTATATCGTCATAATCTTGACATATGTTTGCGGACGTTAGAGATTGGTACTTGTCAGAATCTCAGAAGTGTAGAATTTGTGAAAGCTGAGATTGATGATGTGGTTCTTTTTGAGCTTATACCAAAACTACATTTCATCAAGGAGTTGATCTTACACTACTGTAAGTACTTGAAGAAAATAAAAATCTCAAGTTCAACACTCGAGGTTTGTAGCATAGAAAGTTGTGCGTGCTCAGTGCAAGCCACTTTTGATGTGCCCAAGTTACTCTTCTTAGTCGTCAAGCCAATGCAGGATTTTGGTGAACGTATAAGACTACCTTGTTTATCTTTTGAAAGTGCTTCAAGCCAATGCAGAATTTCCATAAAGTATGGCGGTCTACCATCTGATCCCGAGCATATCATTGACTTACGGAGATCTCTGGTTGAGTTGAATGATAAAGTTATAGACTTGACATTGGATAGTATCGGTAAAGGGTTGAGAGCAACAAGTGGAGTTGATCATTTTCCCTCAACTGAAGTTGAGAATTTGATATTAACTTATGGTGACTGGTCAATTACGTCATATTCATCTTACTTAAATGACGTCTTCTGGATTTGTCAGCCCAAGAATTTAACTGTACATTGTGGCAACAAATTTAAAAAGTTCGTATGTCAACAATTGTTGAAGAAGTGCTGGTGGAGACCTTTTAAATATTCTTGGAAAGAATATTTCATAAATGCTCAGATAGATTGCATGAAACGGGGAGGAGACGACTGGATGACTCTTGATTGGAAAATGTTGGCAGCTAACCCTCGTATTATTGAAGAAATCCGTATAATTCGCTTCAAGCATACTCAAAGAAAAGAGATAAAGAAAGAATCATATATTCTAAGGTAACTTTTCGTTATGTAAAATTGTACTATGAATTACAATATTATTTGTGCCATCCCCTTTCCCTTTCTTAACAATTAACAGAGTATATTATTTGTGCAGATGCATTCCGAAATGAATAGCTCATCAATCCATATGGCTTGGGATTATTTCGAGTTGTTTTCTTTCATTTTGGTTGTAGACTTGCTTTGAGGTTAGCTGTTTATGTCCATTTAAGCTTATTTTCATTTTCTCCATTGGACCTCCAATGTTATGCTGTTGGTATGGTCTCGAATTGATTGGATTTGATATTTTTGTCGACTTACAACAAAAAGTACTACTAGATAGTTCTTTATATCTGTCAAAGTCTTGGTGCGCAGATTTACATGTTAATAAATACGTGATAGAAATGCGAGCTGTCTGAAACACCATCATTCGATACTTGCATAAACAATATCACTTTTCATATACATTACTGCAGGATTAATGCTAACCAATCCACTAAGTGCTGCAGAACAGGAATTTGAGAACTATACTACTCCATCTGTTTCAAGTTGTTTGTCTGATGAGTGACTCGACACAAAGTTTAAAGAACGTAAAGAAGATTTTTAAATTTTGTGATTTTAAACTAAATATATGTAGAATGTTCCAAAATATCATTTAATTTTGTGGTATTAAACATTTCCCGTGAAAAATGCATTTTTAACTTCCTGAAGAGTATAAAATGTTAGTTCTATTTTTTCTGAGGTTTAGCTAATAAAAAACTTTAATCTAATTGGTGTGCCGTGTAGTGTAAACAAATTCTTCCAATTATATGGGTCATTCGGTTGAGAACAAGTTATCCCGAGATTAATTAAACAGTGGGATAAATAATTACAGAACAACCTAATACCTCCAAACAAACACAGAATAAATAGTCGTGCATTTTATCCTGGCTATACACCTCACAACTCTTAACAAGCTCTGCTACTGCCATGGATAGAATTTCAGATTTACCAACTGAAATCCTTCACCAAATACTCTCTCTTCTCCCCATTAAAACTGCTGCTCGAACCGCCGTGTTGTCGAAGCCATGGCTTAAAGCATGCTATACAAATCCCTATCTCTGTTTTGATCAATATGATTCTGAACCACCGCGGCTGCATAACTTTCATGATCAATTCGTGACGATTGTAGACAATACTTTGGAGAGATATCGCCGTGAAAATCTACAGATTTCGGCTTTTAACCTTCGCATCTCTTTTTCCGATCAAACTGATTGTGACAGTCTAATCGATAAATGGTTAGATATCATAGCACAGAAAAGTGTTTTACAGGTTTCACTTTTGGTGAATTGCAGATCTGAAATTTCATCTTTTCGATTTGTTGGCCCAAGAGTTTAACATTTCAGGAAAGTGACAAAAGATTTAGGAAGTATCTACGACAACAATTGTTGAAGAAGAGACAATGGAGTTTTCCGAGATGTACTTGGAAGGAGTTTATGATGAATACTCAGATAGAGTACAAGAAAAGTACACAAGACGATTGGATTACTCTTGATAGGAAGATATTGGCAGCTGACACTCGTATTATTGAAGAGATGAGAACAATCCGCCTTACGCTGTACAATGTATGAATTATGATATTGATCACGTCTTCCAGTTTCCATCCCCTTTCCCTTTCCTAACAATTAATGGAGTTTGTTATTTCTGCAGATGCCTTCCGAGATGGATACCTCATCATGGAGTGATCGATAACTCATTTTTCCAGCTATCTTCTTTGCTTTATCTTTTCTTATTTTCTTTAATTTACCCAATAATTTGATGGAGTTCGAGTATTAGGGTAGAAGCTCAGTAGGTAGCTCATAGCTGAGTGTTGTCTCACTTTGTGTGTGAGAGAGACACGGGCGGACTACCTTGATATTTTATTGTTTTATTTTATTTTAATCCTGTATTGGATACATTCCTTTTGAGTCGAGGGTCTATGGAAACATCTTCTCTACCCCACAAAGGTATCGTGAACTTAGTTTTATACATATTTAGTGGATCTCTTACTACAAGTACATGGTTTGAACTTTGAACTACAACTACTGATCTCAGCTGAACCTGTATGTAACCTGCTAGCTCCGACTCTGTAAGAACCCTGTAGACATCAAATGTCTTGACTGATTCTTTCACCATGTTATCTTGGTTCAGCTATTCGAAAGATAGAAATTTTGGTGCATCAACAACATGAACTTCCTCAACTCGGAAACATAAGACATTAATAAGAAACTAAAATAAAGTCGCGTTACGGACCAAATAAAGAAGAAATAATAATAGGAGCAAAGAAATAAAGCAAAGAAGAATGAGTTATTCATATCGATCACTCCAATATGAGCTATCCAACTCGGAATCCATCTGCACAAATAACAAACTCCATTAATTGTTCGGAAATGGAGAAAACCTAATCATAATTCACACATTGTACATAACGAATCATTACCTGGAAATACAAGAATATTTATTCTTCTCTTTTCTTTGAGTTTGCTTGAAGCACATTGTATTAATCTCATCAAAAATACGAGAGTCAGCTGCCAACATTTTCCTATCGAGAGTCATCCAATCATTTCGTGTCCTTTTCTTGTACTCTATCTCAGCATTCATGAGATACTCTTTCCAAGTACATTCGATAAATCTCCATCGTCTCTCCTTCTCCTTCAACAACTGCCGAAGTAGAAACTCTCCAAAATCTTGGTCACAGTACTGTATTACTAAACTCTTGGGGAAACAAATCGAGAAGAGTAGATCAAAGTACGATGAATATGCTGAATTCGGACAATAAGATGATAAATTCTCAACTTCAGGCGGAGGAAGATGATCAATTTCACTTGCTAATTTAAAGTCCTTATTAATACTAGGCAATGTCAAATCTACAACCTGATCACACAACTCAACTAGAGATCTCTGTAAGTTCATCAACTGCTCGGTATCCATTATAGTGTCATACTTTATGGAAATTCTGCATTGGCTTGAAGCACTTACGAAAGATAAACAGGGTAGTTTACATTGTTTGGAGAAGGCTAAGGAGAGGAACTTGGGCATATCAAAAATGGCTTGTACTAATAAATCACACTTAACTATACTACAAACCGCGAGTGTTGAACTTGAGATATTTCTTTCTTTCAAGTACTCACAAAACTGTAACATCAACTCCTTGATGAAATGTAGTTTTGGTATAAGCTCGAAGAGAAACGTATCATCAATTCCAGATTCCACAAATTCTACTCTTCTCAAATTCCGACAAGTACCAATATTGAACACACGCAGACATATTTTATCAGGTGAATAAGCTTCCCACTCGTTCTCATATCGAAAGAAAACAATTTTGGTGCATCGAAAATATGAACTTCCTCAATTTGACAGGACAAGATACTAAGAGACAAAAGGTTATGAAGACTTTTCGTAACACAAATGCAATTGAACCCGATACAGTATTGAAGTAATATCGTCTCAATCTGAGGGGAACATGAAATTAAAGTGTTGAGTGTTGATTCAGAAACAGTAACAAATTGCAATGTGAGATTTTTTAGGTGAATGCACCTAATTTTATCGTCGTAAAGTAGTGTTTTCCGTTTCAGTATTTTGCAGTGATTTAGCTCCAGCTGCTGCAACGATTCCATTGCGAAGATAGAATCAGCTAACAGAGTATATCTTTCGGAATAATCTTCGGTTTTGCTTTCCACCAAAAGTGTAACTTGTGAAGCCCTCGTCTCTGTTATAATATCTAACCATTTATCGACTAGACCTTCACAATCAGTTTGATCGGAAAAAGAGATACGAAGGTTAAAATCCGAAATCGGTAGATTTTCACTGCGATATCTTTCCAAAATACTGTCTACCATCCTTGAGAATTCGACATGAGATTCGTAGAATCTATCGCAATGCTGTGGTTCAAAATCAGCTTCCATTTCAGCTTCATCGTCAGCTTCATCATCAGAAGTGTCGAAATCAGATTCATCAGAAGAAGTGTAGAAATCAAATTGATCAAAATTGAGATGGGGATTGGTATAGCATGCTTTAAGCCATAGTTTGGACAGCACGGCAGTTTGAGCAGCAGTTTTATTTTGGAGAAGAGAGAGTATTTGGTGAAGAATTTCTGGTGGTAACTGTGAAATTCTATCCATGGCACTAATTAACACAGTTTGCTTTCTCTGTGTTAGTATATATTCCAATTGAAAAGCACGTGATAACTTTGTAATTTAGAGCGGATATATTCTTTTCCTATTTGAATTTGCACAATTTGGAGGATCACATCTTTTTGATGAAGAGTTGGAGAAGGAGTTTACTTTCTCTCCTGCAGCTTGGAGGATTCCTGGTTGTTTTTTTTTTTTGAGCGGTAACGTAACTGTCTACTTTTGTACATAAAATAGTTAGTTACAAAAAAAATAAAAATAGAATCATCTATCCAAGGTATTTTAGTTTTTTTTTTAAAATGTTATATATGGTGTTCATGGTTCGGTTAAAAATTGAATCAAACCGATTAAATAAATTAATAATTATTTGTATTTGGTTTGGTTTTAAATTTTAAAAATCAATAGAATTTGATTTAATTTGGTTTTATTAAAAAAAATTGAAGAAAAAAATGACGATTATATACATAAATTTTATAATTATATATATACGATCACTACTAAAAAAACAGTGTTTAGCGACGGATATGTCACGCCCCGAGTCTACACCCTGGGCGGAACTGGCACTCGAAGACCATTGCTAGCTCCAAGCGAACCCTTGGCCTGGCTTACTTAACTCAACGGAAGACAACATTCATATCTACAATGATCAATGATCTTAACTGAACTGAATAATAAAATAACTGAGAATGTTTTAAAGATTAAACATTCAACTTGGACAAAAGTGGCAACCCAAGTCTTAACAATAAGAAATGATAATGAAAAGACTCAAAGGACTAACATCTGACTGTCTATGAAGCCTCTAAAACAATTGAGATGGATGTTGGGACAAACCCCACAACATCCTAATGAACTAACTAGAAAGAAATGAAAATAGATCCTCCGAAACGCAAGGAGGCTCACCGACTGACTCTGAACTGCTCACTGGATCAACGGTGCGCTGGAATGCCGATCCTAGTTACCTGTGTCTGCATCATAACAAGATGCAGGCCAACTGGCATCAGTACATTGAATGTACGAGTATGCGAGTTGGAATGCTAAAACAACATAGGCTAGAAAGAGAATCTGAAAGAAACACTTACCTTGGCTCTTCTCAACTCATGAATACTTAACTAAACTCATTTCAATATAAAATAGTTTAAACAAGTGCAATATAAAAAAAAGTTGTTTAAAAACATGATGTCAACTTTGTGTATATACAAGGATACAACAACTCTGAAATGTATGTAAAAATACAACAAACTGATGTATATAAAAATACAATAACTTATGTGGGAGTTTCTCTAACCGACAACCATCACATAAGAGCTATAGTGATGATACAACAATCTACCTCACGCTGCCAGCGCATCCTATACCCGGCCAAAGGTATAGAACCTGAACTGCCTAATGGATCCACTAGTCTATTGCGGAAAGGATTCATCTAAAAAGTATGACCCTTTTCTACCCATGATGGCTACATGGTTCTATGGTGACGTGAGTTATCTAAACTCATGCTCATCCCCAATTCGGTGCTCAATACTACTCCCAAAATATACTGGTTCTTATGTTTTAAAAACATACTTCTTCTGTGATTTGAGATTAGAAAGCAATTACTTTTTCTGAAAACTAGCCCGAAGGCTCTTTGGAAATCTCAGTTTTCGTTCTTATTTAAATGTGAAAACATTTTAAATCTCTTTGGGAATACTTAGTCCCCATATACTTTTGAAGAAATGAACTTCAAACTTTACTATTTACTCTCTACTCAACTTGAACTTTAAGTCTTAAAACAAAGTTAAAACATTTGAAAAAGACTTTGGAAAACTCTATGAACTTATCTTGACTTGACTCTTACTTCTCTTGACTTTGATCTTAATTTTCCTTGAATTGGATTATGGATTCAAGGTTCATGATCTCATGTTTATGGATGATTTCATGATGTTTAGATGTACCTTAGGGTGTTAGAATCAACTAGGAAACATAGGTACATCACTTAGGAACTAGTACGAAAAGGTGGGGGAAGAATGGGGAGAACTGGCATCCCTGGCGCTCTGAGAGGCGCGGGGCGCCAGCCCTTAAACTTCGGAGGAGCCGCTGGCTGGCGCGTCACCCCAGGGGGTGAACTTTAGAGCCCCTTTTGTGGCGCGCTGGCTGGAGCGACACCCCACCTCCTTCCCCAGGTTTTTGACGATTTTTCTTCTCCGTTTTTCATCTCTAATCACTCCTAACTTCCATGGTTCTTTCCCCAAACACTTAGGATCATTAGTACCCTCAATACCCAATAGATTTAACTCAAAAAACAACCCAGAAACACGAATCAAATCAACACTAGGCATTTAACAATCAACCAACAAGAATTCAACAATGTTCTTCAAGAACTTCACTTTCTTAACATTCAAACAACTCCAAATTTGCTGAATTGAAACAAGTTTGGCGTGTGGGTGAACTAACCCAACACTATGTGATCTCACATACCTTGTAGGGATCACCCCCAATGAATTTCACTCGCAAGGCTTGAACGTTCTTGGCGATTTCTTGATTTCTCTCCTCTTTTCCCTTCTTTCTTCTCCTCTTCAAGTCCTAGCGTAAATTCTATTTTTTCTAAACTGAATAAAGTCTGGTTTTACCCAATAAATCTCCTAAAAGGAATTAGAGTAATTAGGTAAGGAAAAGATTAAATCACCCTTCTAAAATCCGGATTAGACAATTTCTTATTCCAACAGCCCAACTTCCAAAGGTCATAGCTTACTCATAAGAACTCGGAATCGCGCAAACTCGGCGGCGTTGGAAAGATCATCCCAAGAGCTTCCAACAATATCTGTAACTACACCTAACTCATCTTGAGATATGATTTATTGTCATTTGAAGTTGACCAAAAACTCACTTTAACTTGCTTAAAATTTTTCAGGTTTCCTTACACTTTCCAAAAATAACTATTTCCAGATTTTAAACTTCCTTCTAGTTCTTTCTAGTTGCGAGATGTTACAGGATATTAGTGATGAACGATATTCCGTCACTATGTAACGACGGATTTGGGAATAACCATTTTGTTGCAAAATTAACAAATGATTTTTCGATTTATAATATAGCAACGGATGTGCAACGGAATATTTAATTCGTAGCTAAGTATTAGCGCGAAATTTTGGTGCCTTATTTTTCCTACGGATTTAAGAACAAAGTAGGGGTGACAAATTTAATTAATATTGGGCGACGGAATTAGTGACAGAAAAAAAGTTGCTAAACTACTAAATATATTTTTATAAAATTTATATTATATAGTGACGAAAATATCCGTCAATATAATTTTTTCTAAATATATATATTTGAAAGCGACGGATGTTAGGATCGTCACTAATTCCATTGCAAAAAAATTTAAAGTGATAATCTAGGGCACAAAAATTTCAACATTTCAAGTCCCTCTCTAGAAACTCACACTCTCAAGCTTTGAAGCTTCCATCTCCCCCCAAGTCACCATCTCGAAGCTCTGAAGCGAACATTTTGAAGTCTCCATCTCGAAAGGTAAATGTTCAAACTCTCATTTTCATTTCGATTTCATTTAGCTCAACTAGGAATTTCAGTCTGCAAAATAGGAACCCCAACTAGGAATTTCGGTCAAATTCCTGCATTAGGATATCAAATTAACTCGACATACCATTGTTTTCCAGTTTCAACTCAACACACCATTGTTTTCCAGTTGCAAAATATGAACCCTAACTAGGAATCGTTTCACTCGACACACCACTGAAAATAGAGATTTTAGTGATTTGGGTGTTATGAAAATATGATAGTTTAACTCTGAACTCTTTCCATTTCATTTAACTTGAAGTAAGATTGGTATTTTCTCAAAAATAGGGGTCTAGAAATTTGTATGTTCTGAAAATAGAGGTTTTTTTGGAAGTAAATTTTTTTTGAAAAAAGGTGTTAGGGTTCAAGCAAGCATTTGGAGTTATTCTCAAGAGTTTTTGGAACATTGGTATGCTTAATAGTGTTATTACTGAAGGGGCTTGAAGTTCTCTGCATACAGGGGCTTGGGTCAGTGTGGCAACTTCTTAATGGTTTTACTTGAGGAACCTGTTTAGGTAGAATATCATATTGTACTGCAGGTAGAAGGAACCTGTTTAATTAGTACAGTATGATATTCTACCTTAAACAGGTTTTACTTGAGGAACCTGTTTAATTGGTACAATATGACATTCTACCTAAACAGGTTCCTCAAGTAAAACCATTAAGAAGTTGCCACACTGACCCAATTCCTTGTATGCAGAGAACTTCAAGCCCCTTCAGTAATAACACTATTAAGCATAGCAATGTTCCAAAAACTCTTGAGAAAAACTCCAAATGCTTGCTTGAACCCTAATACCTATTTTCAAAAAAAATTACTTTCAAAAAAACCTCTATTTTCAGAACATTCAAATTTCTAGAACCCCTATTTTTGAGAAAATACCAAACTTACTTCAAGTTAAATGAAATGGAAAGAGGTCAGAGTTAAAATATCATATTTTCATAACACCCAAATTACTAAAATCTCTATTTTCAGTGGTGTGTCGAGTGAAACGATTCCTAGTTAGGGTTCATATTTTGCAACTGGAAAATAATGGTATGTCGAGTTAATCTGATATCCAAATGCAGGAATCTGACCGAAATTCCTAGTTGAGGTTCCTATTTTGCAGACTGAAATTCCTAGTTGAGCTAAATGAAATCGAAATGGAGATAAGAGTTTGAGCGCTTACCTTTCGAGATAGAGACTTCAAAATGTTCGCTTCAGAGCTTCGAGATGGAGACTTGGGAGGAGATGGAAGCTTGAGAGCCTTCATTGGAGTTTCAAAGCTTGAGAGCGTGAGTCTCTAGAGAGGGACTTGAATGTTGAAAATTTTGTGCCCTAGAATATCACTTTAAAAAAAATTGCAATGGAATTAGTGACGATTCTAACATCCGTCGCTTTCAAATAAATATATATATTTAGAAAAAAAAATATTGACAGATATTTTCGTCACTATATAATATAAATTTTATAAAAATATATTTAGTAGTTTAGCAACTTTTTTTCCGTCGCCCAATATTAATCAAATTTGTCACCCCTACTTTATTACTAAATCCGTAGGAAAAATAAGGCGCCAAAATTTCGCGCTAATATTTAGCGACGAATTAAATATTCCGTTGCACATCCATTGCTATATTATAAATCAAAAAATCATTTGTTAATTTTGCAACAAAATGGTTATTCCGTCGCAAATCCGTCGTTATATAGTGATGGAATATTGTTCATCGCTAATATCCGTCGCTAAACACTGTTTTTTAGTAGATATATTAATATATTTATAAATAATTTTAAGGGAAAAGGCTCAAATATGTCATCGAACTTTGAGAAAATATTCATCTATTTCATTCGTTAAAAGTTTGGCTCATCTATGTCATTTTCATTCAAGAAAAGGCTCATCCATGTCATTATTTGTTAACTAAAAACAGTTCCGTTTTGCAAAACCATTTTTTACATGTGGTCAACTATGATTCGGTCAAGTCATCAATTAAATCATATTTTTAAGGGAAAAGGCTCAAATATGTCATTGAACTTTCAAAATAGATTTATTTATGTCATTTGTAAAAAGTTGGGTTCATCTATATCATTTCAGTTAACAAATAATGGCATTGATGAGTCATTACTCAAACGAAAATGGCATAGGTGAGTCAAGCTTTTAACAAATGACATAGATGATTTTTTTCTCAAAGTTTGATGGCATATAAAATCACCCATCCTAGGTATTTCAATTTTTTAAAATATTGTCATATACGGGTGTTCAGGATTTGGTTAAAAATAGAATCAAACTTATTAAAATAAATCGATAGTTATTTATATTTGATTCGATTTTAAATTTTCAAAAACCAATAATATTTTATTTAATTTGATTTTATTAAAAGAAACTGAAGAAAAAAAATAACAATCATATACATAATCAAATATATACGATTTATTAGTATTTATAAATAATTTTGAATACTTTAATTACTTTTTTATCAAAAGATTTTTTATCTCTAGTAGGCAAAATTTTCTTCCGATAAACCCATATATTTAACTATTATATACTCCCTCCATCTCAGTGAAAAAGTTTGAACAAATTAACATGAAATACACATGCAAAGCACGTGTCCAGATACTAGTTTCATTATACAGAGCATAAAAAATAGCTCGGTATAATATTTAGAGCAGTTATTGACTAGTATTTAACTTCTATAACCGTCAGCTGAACCTGGAACTAAACATGTACACAAAGGTGCAGCAAGTACAGAGTGAATACGAAAAACACGTATACTCATTGCACATACAAGGAATTAGCTTTAGACTAGACTCTTCTTGTTGCTTCATCATATAAGTATGTATTGATATAGTTCAAAGGATCCATTCTGGGAATAAACTGATGAAACTCAAGCATAATATATTTTGAAGGAATAAAAATGTTATCACATAGAGTAGGCACTAACGAAATAGGAACGAACTATCAAGCATTACATGCGTATTTAACGAAGGAAGTATCAAGCAGGAAGCGCGTTTTCAATGTTTGATGGCATAAGTATGTTGAATCCGTCTGCTGCTGTGGATATAACCATTCCTGGGATCTGCGGATGCCAGTGAAGTTCTTTCAAATCTTTCTGACCCTGTTACGAGTGCAAGAGAAATGTCATCAGAATAAGAAATTATGGTCAAAAACACACCTGAAGTATCATATTTTTGCGAGTAATGGTCAAAAACACACCTGAAGTATTACGTTTTTATGAGTTTCTTACCTGAACTATCAGATGTTCACTTTTCCTACCTGAATGATGGTATTTCAGGTAGGAAAAGGGAACAACTGATAGTCGGTGTGTGTTTTGATTTAAAAAATTGGTTATAATTATAGTGCAGGTAAGTAACTCGCGAAAAGGCAATACTTTGAGTCTGTTTTTGACCACTAACACTCTGAATAAACTTATATAAGATAAACTTTGCTCTCATCAGAGAGAAATAGTGATCGACATAAGTACCTGATGGACGAAGAGAAGTTGTGGGGGTAAATCTGTTGGGGCATTGACTTGCTCTTTCATTTTAGCTTTGAACTCGGCCTCCTCTTCCTCATCCCTTTCCAAAGAAAGGTCCCATATACTGATAAATAGAAAAAGGATGGTGAGACAAACACGTCCATAGAGATTTATTGCAAAAACAGAACCATAGTGACATAATTAAGGATGTTCAACATTCCCATTAGAGTTCTTACGTCAACTGATTGTCTGATGATGAAACAGCAACGATTGAGGAGGCTTCACGGGAGGCTGCATGAGGAGGACTCCATTCGATAGAAGTGATGGGATGTTTGTGATATTCAAAGTACGCCACGAGGTCCACAGTAGTGTCTCGTCCTTCCTGTTAAAGGAATAAGCAGTTGTTTCTTCCCCTATTACCTTCTCTAAACAAAAAGAACCACACTTTCTCCCCTATGAAGGCGGTTAGAAGTAGGACGAGATGAACTTCTACCAATCTCATTCCCACTTCCCACCCCTTTCCAAGTATAAGAGAATCAATGTACATTTTTAAGTGCCAAGAATTTAGAGAGTATTAACAGAATACCTTTACGAATCTAATATCGTGAACACAAAATGTCCCATCATCACTTCCAGATGCAAGCATATTGCTCGCCAACCTGGTGAAAAAAACAATCACACATGACAATATAACCATAACTATAGATGTGAAAAGTAAACAACAGAAGTCCCATACTTGTTCCACGATATAACATTGACATCTGCCTTATGTGTCTTTATAGTTGAAGAAGGAGAATTTCTCTCACGGGTGTCCCATAATGCAATAGTTCCATCAACTGAGCAAGAGGCGAACCTAAAAGGATCTATAGGACTCCACTGCATCAGAGAAAGTCGGCTTTAATTTAGAATTTAGCGTAAGTAATGAGAAAAGTTGAAACTATACGAGTGCTCACCTGAAGATCTTCAACACTTGCAATGTGTCCAATAAAAGGATTAGAATCAATGTTCCACGTACCATAAGTTGGCTCCCATAAATAGATACAATTCTTGCAGTCCCCTAGTAACAACATCAGACGTTAGAACGATTAATATCTTTTTTGTTAAAAACCGTGATGTCTGTGCCAGCCTGCGCACATCTCGACTAATTCCACGAGATACCTGTCACCTCCCACCAGCAACAAGTACCAAGTAACTCTGTTCACCAAGGCTATGACAGTATGCCATGTCACCACGGAATGTAATTATGTGCAAAGAGTAATATGCCGTACCTGAAAGAAGCCTCCCTGGTTCAAGAGGACTCCAATCTATAGCATAGCCTTCATCTTTGTGTCCGCCAAACTTAACTAAGGGCGATTGATTCGAGACTGCAGAAGCCCCATGGCTCTCTGATTCTGCCAAAGCATTTAAATGCGAGCTAAAATCCCACACCTGTCAGTGCATTAAACCTAATATAAGAGGAGAAAATTATACTAGACAAGATAGACCTAAAATCACATGGAAGGAAGTCATCCTTGGGATCAATGCGAACTTAGCTAAAGATAGGACTAAATGGAAGAAAATGATTCATCCACTAGTCGTACCTGAACATGACCAGTATCAGCCCAAGAAGCAACTATATTGGGGTTTTGTGCCATAGCACGTATACGATTAACACATCCTTCATGAGACACCTTGCGTAGCTGCACAATTTTGAAAGATGTGATGCATACATATAGTGTCATATTAACTATATCGATAATGTTAAGAAATAAAGTACCTGTAGAACAGCTTCCACTTCTTCTTCATCACTGTCGCTACTTTCACTGTCCATATCAGAGTTCTCATCGCTTGGCACCAAGTCTCGCCTTTTTCCAGATATATTAGATAACTTAAAAATTCCAATCGAGTTCCAAGAACTTTTCTCTGCCTGAAATACATGTTTCAGGAGCTTAAATCTTCTCTTACTAAATCAAATTTTGGTTTTCTCCATTTTCATTTTTCCTACTATAAAAAGGAATTCTATACCATAACATTGGCAAACAAAATGTCAAACACATTCATTAGAAAAATGAAAAAACAGAAAAACGAATGGGATTACAGAAACTAAAACAGAAGGAATTTCTGCAATGAATACAGATAGATTCTGGTAATTACTTTTGCTTATCAAAAAGAGTTTTGCCAATGTATAGAAATCATCCTCCGAAGTCCGAAGCTAATTCCCAACAACTCTTGGCTAGAAATAAATGAGCACCCTTAGTTCGTGATATTTCCATTTCAAAAGAGGTAAGATACAGTGAATCGGAAACAATTAATTAAGAATTCAAATTTTTTTTATGGAACAGAACAAACATATGAATATGCGTGGATCATACCTTTCATTCCGCTTCAAGTCCCTATGTTAATAGGAGCGAACTTGTTCTTTTTCAAGGGAAACAAAAAGTTTTCACCGGATGTGGGTTTTTCAGAGTGTTTTAACGTTAAGCATAGTCATGATTTTTTCAATCTACCAGTCTATTCAGCAAATAAATAGCAGTTTGACTTGATTGGGACATTCTTGTTTTAATACACGAAGATGGTGATGAATCATTCTCATATATTGCCATAATCTTTTCGGACGTTCCCTAGTTATGCTAGATTTTGATGATAAAACAAAGGAAGCCTAGCGATACAAGAGCATTTTCCAATCATAAAATCACAAAGCTGACCAAAAAGTGTGAAATTCATCATTCTCCGCTTGCAAGCCAAACTTTTCAAGAGAATCTTTTAGGATGTTATGATGATCCTAATCGCAATTAACAAGCAGGTCGAGCTGACATAACATGACATTACAACAAAAACAACCTTTACCAGCATTACTTAATTGTCATTGGATCCAATGTGCGACATTTACAAAGAGTGCTAATTGTCACTTAAGAAATATGTTCAGCAACAATTAAGCTGTTGTCATTATTATTTTCGGTTTAGTGTGAAAAGAGAGCTTACTTGTGTTCCTGCTACACAATATACAGTATGAGGAAACTCAGTCCGCACCAAACCAAGCGAGTCACGCACCACATCGAAACTGCCAATTCAATCAATATATCAATCACATCCAAAACTGTTTTAAAACTTCATGTCCCAATATTCGCAATGCGATACATAACAAAACAAATATCAATTGGTACAACTCTGGCAATAGGGAAAATACCTCATACAAGGCCAGCCAATGTGGAAGGCATGAAGAGAATTATATGCAGAAGGATCACACTGAAGCTCTTCACCTTCCTCCAATTCGTCTACTCCTGGTTGCCATACTTTAGCTGCCAACGAGGGCACGGAATCTGAGGATCCTTCCCCTTTCTTTAATATTCAAATTTCAGATTTTCTTTCATGTAACAAAAATTATCAAACTACGTAAATTTGATCAAAAAGATACTTTTATTGGCAAGGGAACCCATAGACTGGGCTCCTATGCAATAACCCGCAAACCACACAAGAGAAATAAACTACACTAGGCAAGCTTTGTATGACAGAACTCGACCATAAGGATATTAACTTTGATCAAAATTTCAAAATATATTTTCTCAACCTATTCATACGAAAAGAATTGCAATTTATAGTACTTTTAAAATATTACGGTAATTTAATTTGATTTAGCTTTAAAAATTAGTTAAATTAACTCTCGGCTAGAAGCAAAACTGGAACAGAGTGAATAGCAAAAAGATACAAATTATGAGAGAGAGAAAATTGCACCTTGTTGTTGGTTTTAGCTTTTTTAGGGTTCTTTAAGGTTCGGACCATCTTGGAATTGTTACACTGTAAATAAGAACGAACGAAGACGACTGAATAAGGTTTTACTTTTTATAGGCCTCTTAAAATAATATTAATTAAAATAGAATATTTTTATTTTCTTATTTATGTGTTAAAAATATAATTTCTCTTCATAAAATTTTATCTCCGGAAGAGAAAAAAAAAACGTTTGTTCAATTTAAGTTCATGGATACAAAGTTGAATTCGAATTTCTATTAGTAGAAGATTCAGAATATCTATGATGGAGTATATATTAGACATGATCGTCAAAATAATGGTCAAAAACATCAGTTTTTTGCTAGTTAGTCTAAATTCACCAACTATCATCAACACACACCTCGAAAGTAACGAGTCATTTGTTACATGGACAAATTAAATTGTCACGTGCTTTTTGACAATTGTATTCAAACACTTGATCTAGTCAATTTCAAATTCGGATGACCCCCCTTACTCAAGGAAAGGCTTAAAATAGTCCATTATCTTTGAGTTTAGACTCAAAATAGTCCTATTTCTTTTTAGTGGAGCATTAATAGTCCTGATTTTTTTATAAAGTGGTGTATTTTTAATCTTCATCCTAACCACAGTTAGTTTTTTAACTGACCAGTGGGTTATGCACGTGCTTCTCATATGTTTCCCTCCAAACTTAAAAGCCTCTTGCTATTGCAATGTTGTTTGGGCTTTCTCCTTTTGAAACATTAGTCTTCTTTCTTAGTTTTTCCCCTCTTTTTTTCTTCTCAGAATCAAAACATTATGGCTGTCACCACCTTCACTGAGGAGAAGACTTCTCCACTTCCACCCAAAAGAATATTCAAGGCCTCCATTGTTGATTCTCATAACTTGATCCCAAAGTTGATGCCACAAGCTATTAAAAGCATTGAAGTTCAAGGTGATGGAGG
>JAJONQ010121235.1:0-20447 GCA_036250385.1 Solanum microdontum
GCGGGACGCGGAACACGAGAGGGGGAGGTTGCACAATAGTGGCCACGGCAACAACAGTCTCTACAGGTGTTAAAATAGAAGTGTCAGCAACATAAGCATGTATAATAATACCTGCCTACTCTACAGAATGAGCAGGTGTCCTGGTCTTGGATGCCAGAGTAGCAGGGTAAACCATGGGTATAGAGTCTGGTGGTGGAGGCTTCCTCTGAGCCGCATCATCCCTCAAATAATCTGCTTCGATCCTCTAGGTGTAACTAGATGAGTTTGGTGTGCCCTCACGTCATTAGAAGCTCAAAAAGGGACTCCCAGCCTTATCCATAACTACGAGATCAACACTAGGAATAAGATCGATGTCTTATCCTGCCTAGCTCTCATTTTATCTTGTCAGCAATTATGGAACATGTATATAATCCTGATCTATGATCATACCTACCAAGACCGCCTTGTCATGGTGAAGGATGGATTCACTTTGAGATGACATGAGGTTGCTATTGATGAATCCAAACAAGTATCTAGCCACAACATTCAAATCCTTTTTCCCAATCGTAGAACCTTCATCCATCCAATTGGGAGAAGAGTCAAAAATCAAGGGTGCAAGCAAACACTTCACGAAATCTAAGTTGCAGCGCATCTAAGCGAATGTAGATCAGATTCAAAAGTTGGCACCTTTAGTGTTGTATCAATGGCCCTAGCGTTACACATAACCTTTTTACCTCTAACTTCTACTTCTTCAAGTGGTTTCCAGACTATGCCATTTTCCTTATTTGGAAGGTCCTGAGTGTATGCCGTGTAAAGTTCTCTACTCAAGAAGGCATATAGGGGTCCTAATGCCTGGTGAAGCCCTTGAACTGATGGAATCGTATTGTATCGCGGATGGTTGGGTAGTCGTTCATAATTCCATCTATGGAGCGCCGTCTCTCCTCGAGGATTAGTCATTCACCTACAACTTTAAGACTAATTAAGGCCCTTGTAGCTACAACCGACAAGACTCTAGAAGCTGGTGCTTGTGTAGATGGAGGTTGCCCAAACTTGGATCGAATATCTGCCCTCTTCCTTACTACCCCCTGCATAGGTTGTGCTCTTTCTTGAGCAGATGAATTTGAAGGGGCAGTTGGTTGATGACAGGGAGCCTTCAAAGGATCATTTGTGGTTATGTCCCGATGTTTATTGAGTGGAGGAGGAGGAGGAGAAAGCTCAATGTCTGATTTAGTGTCAGATCAAACAACTTGTTTTCCCTTTGTTCTTGCCATTACCTGCAAAGTACACATTCAAATAATGGATTTGTGAAGGTTAATTGAACTCAAGAACAAATTGAAACAAAATTCAAAAGCACTAATGTGGCTTGCCTAATAGGAAGGAGGATCGCCAAACATGTTCAGCAAACTCCGCTGAGCTCGTCGAAATGGACAATGTCAAATTGCCTAGGGCTCAAACATAAAAGGCGAAGTCAATGCCAACTTGGTGATTCACCGAGTTGGTTTTGGCGGGCTAAGACAAGTCCCCTGAAACTAACAGTGCAAAAGGGAAGGATACAAGAATCAAAGGCCATTTCTTCTCCCACTTGGCGATTCACCAAATGGGTTCTGTGGACTAAGACAAGCGCGCCAAATGGGACAGTACCCAAAGTCATATGCTAGGAAAGGCGAGTTAGGTCTTACTCGGTGATTCAAATAACTTCCTTGGAGAGTTAATACAATCTTGCTGAATAGGAGGTTTCAGCCCAATGCCCAATTTTTTCAAAAATAAACCAACAAACAAAAAATATCAGATCCCCCCAACATTATAATTCACCAATATGCTTTTCTACCCATGAATACTCATATTTCCCCCATTCTATCATTAAGTATTGTACTAATTGACGATTTTCCCTTAAGAAAGTATTCACCTTGTCTATTATTGGGAAAAATCATGCAATTGGGTCAATACCAGGCTACTCAAACTTAACCCACAATTAATCAAGTTCAGACCCATCACATATAGCAACTCAATTTGACCGATTGACCAACACAATCACAATTCACATTTTCATAGGCATTTTGAATTATGATAATAATGGATAGTTCAATTCCAAAATACAATGCTGGCCATTGAAAATAAATATGCAATATCAGTTAAAGGGCTTGATCCCGCAACATATATGCCTTCTAAACGCAAAATAATCAACAATACGTTCAAAAATCAACCTTAAAGACAAAACACACTCGAGAAAATGAGGAATCGGGGTTGGAATGACATGATTTCCAAGAAAATGCACTCCTAGCACTTTGAAAACACTTGCAAAAGGCTCACAGTCACTCAAAATGCACAAATGAAACACAAGGATTTGAGAAGGCACTCTAATTTCAAAAGGTTTGATTTTTGAATTTGAAAAGAACCTTGGCCTTTTTATACCAGGCCCGTTAAGCGATCATTACTAACGCTGCCAACGTGTTTAGTGAATCACCAATTGGCGCTTAAGCGCACCGAACATGCCTGAACAAACACCAAACCAGATGGTTAAATTGGTGAACACGTTGAAGTCCTCATATGCCATTTGTTTAATCGTCTTGTGAAACTGTCCTCCCAGTTATAGGAGGTACTCAGATTGCTCTTGTGGTTTGAATGACATTAATGGGCATGTCATTTAGATCACCTATGTTGTCGTTTTGACCTTAGTGATTGCCATTGTCACTCCCCTGGTCACTCATGTAGTCAACCTGCAAATAAGCCAACAACAAATCTACTACAAATAAACAAAACGAAAAATCTCATTTCTCAATTAGAATTCTCATCCACCAGTCCTCGGCAGCTACACCATTTTTATAACGCTTAAATAAACCTTCAAAACCAATCAAAAGAGTGAGTGATCGTAGTCAGTAAAAAACCCAACAAAGAGTCATGGTCGAATCCTACAGTGAATTGTATATCGTAGATAATTCTTTATTAAGCGATTTGGACTTCAAATTAGCTTATTTGGAATAGTAATAAACAATTAAGTGGATGGTACCACAAACTTAATATTAAGTTTTTGTTATCGATTATCGTAGTTAAACTGAAATTTCAACGAAATCAAGAGGTAATAAGCAATTTAGGGGTGCTGGGATTGGATATCAATGTCATATAGGAGTGATCTCAAATATAAATGTCTTCTTTCGATCTCATCTAAATGTCATTCCTGAAGAACCCAATACCTTACTCTATCCTCTCTTTCAAGAATAGGGAAAATTGATCTAACACATACCCTCTATTTAAATCAAGTCATAGAATCAAACCTAAATTGCTAGTATTGAACTAATTACCCACTCCAATAAATCTCTTTCGAGCATCAATCGGAGATTGAAAGTAGAAATTAACTTTGCAACCTTAACCCTTAAGTTAACTTCATGGTAATTAGACCAAATTCATGCATGAACAACAATAAAACAGAGCATAACATAATACCCACTACATTTAAATCAACACCCAACCCCATTAGAGCACCCCTAGATCTTAGGGTTTTAGCCACTCATCACAAATAGTAAAGAAAATACACCTTCCATGAGGCCATGGGTAACTTGAAATAAATAAATAAAGAATAAACTCACGTTGGATTTATCTTGAATTCATCAAATTCAAGTCTTAAATTGTAAAACCCCAAGAAAACTAGAAAAAGTGTTTCTTTAAAAGTAAAGTTGCACGACCCAAGGGTACCCCTAGATGCGACACGGCGTACAAGACTCTGAAAAGTCTCATACAAGCCTCATAGCATGTCATTGCAATAGATAATAGAAATAGTATGGAATTAAAACTTATTTAAATCCATACAATCGAAAATACTCATTTAACACAGCGGAAGTCTATTGTCTCACATGGCCATCTAAAACAATATCTTGAAACAAAAGTAAGGTCACAACCCTTTACAATAGAAAGTCTAACATAGGTCTATTACATGAAAAAAATGAAACATCAAAAGTACTTGTCCTTGATTTATGAGGACATACCACTTTAGCCTTGGAAGAATCTTAATCCAAGCCCTTGAACTAGAGAGAAAGCAACTCACTTGCCGGGAACCTACACTTGTAGTAAAATAAGAGAAATATGGATTAGCACAATTAAGTACTAAGTATGGTAGCCATCTAAAAACCATGCTTAAAATGGACATTTTATTTGAAAGTCATGCTTTTATGCCAATTTGATAAAACTTCATAAAAATAAGTGTAAGATGCATAATATTCAAACATAACCAACATACAAGTCATTTCTTCACATTAGAACATAATCAACCATATAAGACATTTCATTACATTAAGCTTTCACCTCAAGTAACCACAATCCATACCTTGTGGAATGTATGAATAGCATCCCTTACCACCACCTACACTAGATACCACATTAAGGCCACCAAAAGTGAACTTACCATTTATCCTTTCCATCTTTACACAATACTCATACATAAGAGACAAACATTTCTTAAGTCATAACAAGGAAGTAACTCATAATACAATCCAAGTATAGCATGTATAATTACATTTAAACATATAAGTCAACATTCTTCATTAGCTTCATTTAGAGAACTTTCATTCATTAGTCATGAAGACCTTAGAGAACTCACTATGACCCTCTCAAAGCCTACTTGAGCAATGCATGGATGTCGTAGAGTTAGGACTCCTCTTGTGCCCTTCTTGCATTAGCCCTTCTTGTATTCATTGCCTATAATAACAAGAAAAGGGTTAGGAGAAAGGACTTCATAGAGTTAGGACTCCAAAGCGCGACTAAAGAGTAATGAATAAAGTGAAAGTTCCTAATCATCTTATAGCCTCTCATTTAGCAGTGTGGCGCGCTTCACACTCATGAACAAGACTCTACTAGATGTGATTCATGAGACACCAACCTAAATATTATTCCCAAAACCTTATGCTCTAATACCAAGTTTATCACGACCCAGGAGTACCCCCTAGACGTAACACATCGTACTTGACCGCGAAGGGGTCTTATACAAGCCTCTAATATTATCAAAACATAAGATATAGAAATAATGCGAAAAAATTTAAAACTTTTACAATAGAAGTTCAACTTCATTTTTCATAAAGGAAAAATTATAGGAATCTAGACTTTGTCTCATACTCCATCTAAAACAAAGGAATACAAAGTTTGGGACTTAGCCCTTTACATCAATAAAAGTCCAACTATGAGAAGTACAATGAAAACTAAGAAATGGATAATCCATCCTCGAATTTGAGGACTCACCACAACTTAGAGATAAAAAATCCAAGTCTTCTTCAAGAAAGAGAGTGTATGTCACCTAGCCGGAACCTACACTTATCAAAATGTAGAAGAAGAAGGGGTTAGCACAATCATGTACTAAGTATGGAAATATGCCTAAAATCATTTAAGTATGATAAAAAGGACATTTTTAGTTGAAAAGTATGCATTCATCAAGTCTGGAAACCACATGCATTTCAATGTACAACACAAGTCATAGTCACATTTATACTCTTAACATAGTGAAACCATTACTTTAGCAACCCCTAAGGAGCACTTGTGCAATATATGGATGGCATCCCATAAGTCTACTTGTGCAATGTAAAAGTGAAGTCCCATACCCCCACTCCGACTAAGTGAACTCACCAAGAAGTTATAGTTTAGTTCATGTCTCATTCATTATCTTGTCATATAGGGAAGAGTAGCCATAACCGACATAGATCATGTAAGCTATATGGAATCTGGTGTCGTATAAGCCCACACCGAAAGAAGGTGTCCTACTTGCCTAAGGTAGAACTAAATGTATAGCTATAAGTTGGATCCACTAGCTAAGGACCTATGTTGGCACATAGTTATGGGATATGGAGATTGCTTTTAGAAACCCGACCTCTTGCATTGGCGGAGGACCTTCCATCTCATGAGTTCACTTAGATGACCCAACCTATTGCATTGGCAGAAGGGCCTTTACATCATTTTCCATATCCACTCGGTGGTAAGCATTCTTTCCCAAATTATACATAATTAATCTTGAACTGCATTTACATGTGTGAAGGAATGCTCTATCCTTCGTTTAATACAGTTCATCAAAATAGCTCATAGATTCATTAAAGGTGAGAATGTACTTACAACCTTAGAATCCACATTAGTATGTGAGTAGATCTTTCACATTACTTTCATAGTGTTTTCATGAGAATAGACTTTCAATCAATACAATAATATCATCATCTTCCTAGACTATTCATACATCATCAAGGCTAAGGGTAAGGGAAGAACAACCTTTCAACAATACAATACTTTACACATTAGTCATAGGAGATTTAGTTTCTAATTGAATCAATACATACACAAATTCCATCAATATGTACAAACCCTAGCAATTTACCCCTTTCAAGGTCATGAATCATGTCTCACAATTACACCTAAAGACACTACAATAGGCATGAATAAAACATGATTCAATAACTATATTAACATAGATACAATTCATAGTAATCATCTTGCATCAATACACCCATCACAATTCATGAAATTGGGGTCATGGGGGTGTTCATGGGTTCATGGGGAATTTTACAATGAAAATCACCGTTAAACATCAAATCATCCATAATATAATGCAATTAACATAAAAAAAAATCATTTTTTGGAAGAACCCATGGCTAGAATAAAAGCCCTAGTTTTTGATCAAGTTACCAATTTAGAAATTAAAGTTTGAAGGGTTTCATGGAGAAAAGTGTTCCATGAATCAAGGTTCCCATACCTTAATTGATGTTTTCCCACAAATTTGGAGTGAAAAGCCTGGAGCTTGAACCCTAATCTTGACCTTCTTCTTTGTTCTTCAATGGAGTCTAGAGAGAGAATTTTTTGGGAGGGAAGTTGGTTGAGTTCTGAGTTTGTAGTTATGAGAGTTAAAAGGGTTGTTTAATAGTTAATATATACTTATATATGTCTAAATAACTAATTTAAATCTCCCTTATCCCTTAATAATTAATTTAGGATTTAATGAAATGTTTCCACGCTTGGCTAGCTTAAGGCAGCTTCCCATACCCCCCAATGAGACCCCAACCACGGGGCGTGGTTAGAACCACAGACCGTACTAGTCACTCGTGGTTTGGGGCTAGGTTTTGTCATCTTAGCCAACCTTCAGGCCTCATCCACGAGACCCTTCTACGGGGTGTGAGTTGGTCCACGGACCGTACTGCACGCTCGTGGAATGGGACGGGAACATGGAGGTTTCTGGGGTGGTTTGGGGAGACTAAGTCTCAAGCCACGCCTCCTAACCACGGAGTGTGGTTCCACCCACGGCTTGTGGGTGCCCAAACGTGGTTTGAACTATATTTTTTGGCAGGTTTTGGACTTTCCCTTCGATGCTCCTCATGTACCCTTGGGTGGGTCCTAGGGGGTTGTGCCTTGAGGTTTAGGCACTAAAACCCTAGTACTAAGTTACATAAGTTATTTTAGGACTCTAACCTTACGTTTTAACTTCATTAGGCTACTAGACTACCCGTTAGGGTCTAAATTAGGTCATTACATTTTTGGTGTTTTACAATTTGGACTCATTTAGGGCTCTATTTTAATGGATTTAGTGTCCTCAAATGCATATTTTGTCTCAATAACTGATGTAAATCCTTGAATTTTAGGTATTTGGACTTCGGGACAAAACATGGACAATATTAAGCAAGAAGGAACAAAGAGGCTCAAAGAACAAAGAAATGATGGCCTGAGGATCATCTAACTCATTAGGCGAGTTGCCGAATGGCCTTTGTCTTGCCTAATGTTCCAGTGTGCCAAGCGCTGAAGGGGAAGATCTATTCGGCAAAATAAAAGAGCAGTCAGAGTGTCGCCGAACAGTTCCGTGATGCAGTGCTTTATCTCCCAACGGTACAAGACCTCAAGGATGTTTAAGGCAAGAGCAGAACGGTGATACAAATGAACAAATGGCGGATCACCGAGTGGATCGGCGGTCCAGACTTACTTCGCCGAGTGATCTTTCGCAACACACTTTTTGACAACTATAAATACTTGTTTGAATTTTAAGTTTAGAACAAGTTTTATGCAATCAGAAACCATTTTTTAGAGTTATTCAATTTTAGAGCTGTATTTGGGAGATATTTTTCCTTAGCTTTGGAGATTTTGAAGATTCCCATTTTGAAGAAATTGGAAGTGGGTATTGAAGATTCTTCATCTTAGACGTTTGTAAAGACCATATCAATCGTACCCATTTGATGGAAACACATTTTGGTAACGATTTCCATTTTTTTACTATGTCTAGCTAAAACTCCAATTCTTGGGGTGTAATTATGGGTTGAATTAACTGTTGGGTATTGCTAATTGATTGTGTATTCGCTATTTAAAAGTAATTTTGTTCAGTAATTGTGGTTGAGTTTAATGGGTTGTAGTTGCAAATACAATCTTAACTCCGTGTTTTTGGGTTGCTCAAGAGAGAGGTCGTAAAACCAAAATTATTGAATCAATGGTCTGTGGGCATTTTGTTGGCAGGGGTTCAGCTCGAAAGAGTGAATCCTAAACCCTTTCCCACATATTCAGCTAGAGCGAGTGAATGGACTAAAGCGAAGGTTGTGCTTCGTAGCAGCTTATTGGTGTTCGAGAGAAATCAATTTGATTCGGGGTAAATTGTTCGAGAGAAAGTTTACCCCCACTAAAGTCTAGCTTATTCATTGATTTACAACGGTTTATTATTAATTGCAATTACCCAGTTGTTTACCTTAGCCCATAATCCTATCACATCCCAAGAATCCCGTCTCCATATTCGTATGTTCATGTTAATTGTTGTTTTTAGTTGCTAATTGACTACAAACCCCCCTTTGATACTTTACACTTGTGTCACCCTTTAATTGATCATGATTTTCTTCGTAAATGTTTATAGCTATGATTGACTTGAACACATTTATGTTTTTCTATTGATTCTCAATTACGAACCACTCCCTTGGGACTCAACCCCAACTCACTAGTTTGGTTATATTACTACTCACGACTGTTGGCACTGGAACATGAAGTAACTTCCTAATACGTGAAATCAGTCATCACATCATAATAGGAACCCACCATGAATACTCTTAAAGTCTACTTGTGACATGCATAAGTAAGACCCCATAATCCTACCTATGCTAAGTGAACTCCTTAAGCAAAAATAGTTCATATTTTACCTTCATTATCACTTTGGGAATAAGCCTTAACCGACATTGACCATGTGAGCTAAACATGGAATCCGGTGTGATGCCCCACACTGAAAAGAGGTGTCCTACTTGCCGAAGGTAGAACTAAGTGCATAGCTTTAAGGTGGATCCACTAGCTAAAGATCAATGAGCGCACATAGTTATGGGATACGGAGATTGTTACTAGAAACCCACCCTTTCTAATGGGGAAGCTTCCATCTCATGAGATACATTATAGAAATCCGTCCTCTCTAGTGGGGGTATTTCCATCTCATATTCAATACACACTCAGTGCTAAGCATTACTTCACATAATTACATAATTAGTCTTTGAATTGAATTTGCAAGCATGAAGTAGTCTCTTACCCTCCATCCGACTCAATTCATAATAATAGCTCGTAGGTTCATTAGGTGAGAATGGACTTTCAACCTTGGAACCCTAACATAGTGAGAAGAACCTTCACATCATGATCATTATGTGTTTATGAGAATGAACTTTCAATTAACACAATAATAAGGTTATAATCATGTTCATATAGTGCATATACATGTAACTCATAATTTGGCATAAACCACAAGTCTTACCCATCTTGGATCAAGGGATCACCTTCCCCCTTTAAATCTAGGGGTATTACATTCAACATTAACAATAATATGACCAAGAAAACACAATACAACAAGAACAATTCAATACAATTGACCATACTACAAATTCACCCACATTGCATTCATAAAATTAGGGTTTGAGGGAATTCCATGGATTCATGGTGAATTTATCATAAAAAAAATTCTAAAAACAATAATCAATCCATAACATATGATGATTTAACCTTTGAAAATGATTTGAGGAAGAATCCACGGTTAGAAGAAAACCCTAGGACTTTGAAGATATTTCCTAGTTTCAAATTGGAGAGTTTAAGGGCTCCATGGAGGAAAGCACTCCATGGATTAAGATTACCATACCTTAATTGGTGTTTTCCTCAGTGAAAAGGTTGGAACTTGAACCCTAAGCTTGACCTTGTTCATGCTATTCAATGGACTCTTAGAGAGAGAATATTTGAAGAGGGAAATAGTTTTGTTTTTGGGTCTTGAATGAATGATTTAATTGAGTTAGTTTTAGGGTCTATTAGGTATTTATAGTTAGTCTTAATTAGTATTAACCGACCCTAGTTAGTTAACTAATTAACCCTAAGCCCCTCCCTTAACTCTAACTAAAAATAATGTGCTAAACTATAGGTGCCACTCACGGAACCCCACCCACGGACCATGGGTGGGTTCACTCCTTGTGCTGCACAAACGTGGAATGGATCAGAGATGTGGAGAATGATAGTCTAGACACCTTAAAGAATTAGAAACTCCAAACTAGCAGCCCTTCATGCATGAAACATCAAAATATGCACCATCCACAAATGTAGTATTCACGACATGCACTTATTCAAAGGAGGCAACTTCACTCCATGTCAAACATGATCAATACATAATAAGGGAGTAGGAACTACATCTAACAACCCAATATGCACAAAGTTCACTACTTCTCATCTTCAAGGAGGAATTCACTTTTCCAACCAAATAATGCTCAACACAGCGTCATGGAGCCAAATATGATTTTTTCTCTTCAGAGCATACTAAAGCATATTCTTCAATACATCTCATGAAGTCAAATAGGTAACTCATACTAAATGCACAACAACATGAGGAACATAAATCATGAAAAATCATTTTCACCTTAAACAAGAATTCATCAAGAACATGCATCATTTAAGGAAATCATGGAAAACACATAATTCACACATGACTCCCAAACAAGGAAATTATAGAGGAACTACTTACCTCAAGCTTGAGTAGGAGAAGAAAGAAAAGGGTATCGGGACATCATATCGGCCTCGTCCTCCCAAGTAGCACCCTCAACTAGATGATTTCTCCACAAAACCTTAACGGAAGCTACTTCATTGTTTCTCAACCTCTTGACTTGTTGGTCAAGAATTTCTACCAGAACCTCTTCATAAGAAAGACTCTCATATACACCTAACCCTTCCAAGGGAATAATGGACTTCGGATCCCCAACACACTTTTTAAGCATAGAAACATGAAACATCAGGTGGACTGGAGCCAACTTATTTGGCAAGTCCAATTCATATGCAACCTCCCCAATACGCTTCACAATTTGGTAAGGGCGCACAAATCGGGGACTAATTTTCCCCTTTTTGCCAAACCTCATCACACCCTTCGGATTCTAGGTCCCTTTTTCTCACATCAGAATAGGACTTTTACCTACTTTGAGCAGTTTTCAATCTCTCCTTATTGAGTCAAACCTTCTCAATGGCCTCATAAACCGACTCGGGACTAATAAGAGGAACATTACCCACTTCAAACCAACCCATCCGAGATCTACACCTCCTACAATATAAGGCTTCAAACGGAGCCATGGCAATACTTTAGTGGTAACTATTGTTGTAGGCAAACTCAATCAACGGTATATGGTCATCCCAATTACATAAAAATCTATGACACACGCCCTCAACATATCCTCTAAAGTCCGAATGGTGAGTTCCACTTGACCATCTATTTTAGGGTGAAAAGCGGTGCTAAGTTTCACCTTAGTAACAAGCCCTTTTTGGAATGACTTCCAAAAATGTGAAGTAAATTGAGTACCCCAATCTGAAATGATGGACAAGGGAACCCTATGTCACCTCACTATCTCCCTTATGTACAAATTATCATATTCTTCCTCCGAAAGGGAACACTTGACGGGAATGAAATGGGTTGATTTTGTCAACCTATCAACAATGACCCAAATAGAATCATGTTTCCTTCTAGTACGAGGCAAGTCCACAACAAAGTCCATATTCTCCTATTCCCCACATGGAAGTGGGAATGGGTATATCTACCAATGAACCTCTCGGTCTTTGGTATTCAACCTTAACTTTTTGACAATTAGGACATTTGGCTACACATCCCACAATATCCTTCTTCATACCATTCCACTAATAGACTTCCCATAGATCACGGTACATCTTGGTGGCTCTCGGATGAATAGAATACCGAGAACTATGAGCTTCCTCCAAGATTTGTTCCCTCAACACAACAAAATCCAAAACACATAATCGACCTTGGTATCTAAGCACCACATCTCCCCCTTGGGAGAAAGCCTCAATGGATTTCCCAAGTACCGCTTCTTTTAACCCCATCAAAATAGGATCAAGGTGTTGCTTAGACTTCACATCTACAACAAAGACTATTCAGAGCCTTTATGAACCGTGACCCCACCTTTAGGGGAATCAACTAGTTGGACACCTAACCGGGCCAACCTATGCACATCACGGACTAACTCATTCTTTTCATCCTTTATGTGAGTCACAATACCCATGGATAGTCTACTAAGGGCATCCGCCACAACATTATCATTGTTGGGGTGGTAAAGGACACTCATATCATAATCTTTTAAAAGCTATAACCACCTTCTTTATCGGAGATTCAAGTCCTTTTGGGTAAACACATATTGGAGACTTTTGTGATCGGTGAAAATGTCTACATGGACCCCATATAAGTAATGTCTCCATATATTCAAAGCAAATACTAACGCCGCTAGTTCAAGATCATGGGTCGGATAATTATTTTTATGAACCTTAAGTTGCTTTGAAGGATAGGCAACCACCTTACCACGTTGCATGAGAAAACAACCCAACCCCACTCTAGAGGCGTCACAATATACAACAAAGCCCTCAGGACCCTCCGGTAAGGTCAACACTGGAGTGGAGATAAGTCTATCTTTCAACTCTTGGAAGCTTTTCTCACAAAATTCCGACCACTCAAACTTAGCTTTCTTTTGAGTCAAAGCCGTCAATGGAGAAGCAATAGAGGAGAAACCCTCAACAAACCTCCTATAGTAGCCGGCTAAAGACAAAAAGCTTCTAATATCGGTTGGAGTTAAAGGTCTAGGACATCCTTTGACTGTATCCGTCTTTTTGGGATCTACTTCAATACCCTCGCTAGACACAACATTGCCAAGAAAAGCTATAGACCTCAACCAAAACTCACATTTACTAAACTTTGCATACAATTGGTCGTCCTTAAAGACTTGCAATACAATCCTCAAATGGTCCATGTGTTCATCCTCACTCCTTGAATAGATCAAGATATCATCAATAAACACTATCACAAACATATCAAGATATTGTCGGAACACCCTATTCATTAGGTCCATGAATGTTGCCGGGGCATAAGTTAGACAAAAAGACATTACTAGGAATTCATAGTGACCATATCTTGTTCGGAAGGCCATCTTGGGAATGTCAACTCCCCTCAACCTTAGTTGGTGATAGCCCGAACGTAGGTCAATCTTTGAAAAGTAGGTAGCCCCTTGGAGTTGGTCAAGCAAATCATCAATTCTAGTTAGAGGGTACTTATTCTTTATAGTCACCTTGTTCAATTTGTGGTAGTCAATACACATTCTAAGGGACCCATCCTTCTTTGTCACAAACAATACCGGAGCACCCCATGTAGAGATGCTTGGTTGAATAAAACCCTTGTCTAGCAAATCCTTTAATTGTTCCTTTAACTCTTTCAATTCGGCCGGAGCCATTCTATAAGGAGGGATCGATATGGGTTATGTATCTAGCAAAAGATCAATGCCAAAGTCTATTTCCCGTTCTGGAGGAATGTCGGGAAAGTCATCGGGAAAGACTTCCGGATACTCACTCACCACGGGGTCCGACTCTAAAGAAGGGACTCTGGACTCAAGATCCATTACCCTAACAATGTTATACATGCACCCCTTTGAGATCATTTTTCTAGATTTTAGACATGAAACAAATTGACCTCTAGGAATAGAATTCCCCCATTTCCAATCTAAAATTGGCTCATTGGGAAATTGAAATTTGACCACCCGGGTCCTACCATTTATTGAAGAATAACATGCATACAACCAATCCATCCCCAAAATTACATCAAAATCAAGCATATCTAACTCTACCAAATCCACCAAGGTGACTTTATGAGACAAAGAAATAGGACAACTCCTATAGACTTTCTTAGCCACTACGGACTCACCAACCGCGGTAGAAACCAAAAAAGGTTCCAATAAGACTTCAGGGAGTATTTCAAATTTCATAGCCACTAAAGGGGTCACACAAGCCAATGTGGCACCGAGGTCTAACAAAGTATATGCATCAATAGAAAAGACTTGCAACATACCGGTCACCACGTTCGGGGAGCTCTCTTGGTCTTCTCGGGATCGAAGAGCATAAAAGTGGTTTTGCTTTTGAGCATTAGAATTTGAACCGCTAGGAGGAGTTTTCTTATCTTCTTTGCCCTTAGCCGAATGTGTTGGACAATCTCTCAATTGGTGCCCACCCTTATGGAAAACATAGCAAACACCAAAACCGGCAAGACACTTGCCATCATGTTTCTTACCACATTTAGCACAAGTAGGTTAGACCTTGGAGTACCCTTCACTATTTCCACCTTGAGGTTTAGGGTTAGGCACCTTATCCTTATTAACCATTGGAGAAGCATTGTAGGAGCTTTAGTTGGAGAACCTTTGCTTGAACCTTGGCCGACCTTGCCCATCGGACCTAGTATTGGAGAAACTCCTGTCACCGGTTCTAGATCTCTTTACTTCTCTATTAATTTTCTTGAGTTTTGTCTCAATTTGTTGAGCATATACCATGAGCCTTGAAATATCCATGTCATGATGGAGCATTGCCGTATGACATTCTTCTTCAACCAAACCGGACACTCCCATCACAAACTAATTCATTCTAGCCCTCGAATTTTCCACCAAGATTGGAGCATACTTAGATAGTTAGGTGAACTTGAGAGAATACTCCTTCACACTCATACCCCCTTGTTGAAGGTTCATGAATTCTACCAACTTTTGTTCCCTCAACTCTAGGGGGAAAACCTATCAAGGAATGCTTCTTTGAACACCTTCCAACTTATGGGACCCGATCCTCTTGTCCTCTCATTCTTCCATTGTTCATACCAAATTTGAGCTACGCCCTTCAGTTTATAGGCGGTTAGCTCCACCTTATCCTCCGAAGATACCCCCATGGCACTAAATATGTTACAAATCTCATCAACAAACCTTTGGGGATCCTCTTCCAACTTGCAACCAAGGAACTCAGGGGGATTCATCCTAGAAAAATCCATTAGTCTTGAAGCCATAAAACTCACATTAGTATTTACTCGAGACCCAACATCCCTATTTTCTTGAGCCGTTATAGCTTGGGCTTGAGTTGTGACAACTTGAGCTTGAGCCGTCATGGTTAGGAAAGCTGACCTAATCTCCACATCCGTCATAACCGGAGGATCATTCCGAACTTTCTCATCTTGAGGAGCTTGATTGCCTTGAGGAGCTCCACGATTCACATTTTCCTCTCCCACCCTTCTTGTGTTAGCCCTTCGTCTATTCATTTTTTGAAGACACAATAGAAGGATTAGAAAGAAAACTTTATAGACTTAGACTCCTTGGCACGACCTAAGAATAATGGAGAAAGTAAAATTTCCTAACATCTTATAGCCTCTAACTCATAAATGTGGCGCGCTCATACTATGAACAAGACTCTACTAGACGTGGCTTATGAGACATAATCCTAGAATCATTCTAAACCTTCTACTCTGATTACCATGTTGTATGCATGATTGTGGGCTGCTAGTCATGAGTCGTTACCCCTTGATATGTTTAAAAGGTGTCATTCGAGGACGAATGTTCCTAAGTGGGGGATAATGTAACGACCCTAAAAACAAACTAGTGAAGCTACAGGTTGACGTGTGTTCATTTGTGTTCGTCTTGAGTTTTGATGGTGTTTCATGTTGTCCCGAGCCATGGTTGAGGGGTTTAGGGGTTAAATGTCAAGGTAAGGCTCCCCAAGGACCACCCTAAGGGTCCTTGAGGAGGACCCTAAATCTAGACCCCAAGGAAACCATGAGGTTGCCTCAAAGGGGGTGACCTACGGATGGAGTTCACTCCCCGTAGGTCCATTCACTCCCCGTAGATGGCCTCCGTAGGTCAAGACCCTCTAATGAGGGTCTTTGATATAAACCACGAAGGGACAGTATGGTCCCATGAATCCAACCACGGTCCATGGATGGTGACTCGTGGATTGGACCTGCAATCTGGTTTGTGGGTTCGGCTAAGTGAGGGGTGAATTGGTAAATTCACCCCAAGTCTTTTAAATTGCATGGACGGTTATTTTAAGTGTTTTTTAGGTATTTTAAGTGTATTAAAACATTAATATCCTAATTTAGAATTCATTCTTCATATTTCCCCAAATCAAAACCCTTCTCCCCTAAAAAGTTATCTCTAGAAACTCCATTGGAGGTCAAAGTCAAGTTCAAGCTAGGGTTAGGGATTTAAAGGTGTTTCTTCTTCAATTTCAAGGGATTCTTCAAGTATAAGGTATGTTGATCCTTTATCTAAGGTTAGTTTTCACCCTAGAGTCAATTCCAAATATGTTTTCAAGTTTCACCAAAAACCTAGATTTCACTCAAATTCATGGGTTCTTGCATCAAACGATTTCAAATGATAAAGTATGATTAGGTTGATGTTTAATTCATGATTTTAAGATGAAAAACTCTATGAACCCATGATTTTTCTAAATTCCTAAATTTGTCTTATGAAGTGGGTTTTATGATTATGAATGAATGTTGATGGAATTATGCTTAGATTGAGTTGTATTATTGATTTATATTATTATATATGCCAAATTATGGTGAATTGTTGGAGAATTGAGTAATGGCAATTATGGCTTTGGAGAAGGGTAAGTTGTGACCTAATTCTCATGTAGTAGAATTACTCTTGAATTGTTGATCCACTTGAAAGGTGGAGGTGTTTACTTACATATACATTGTGATCATGGACTTGAAGGCATTATATGAGGAATTGAATTATTGTCGTGATGTTGTGTATATGATTATATAATGTGAAGGATTTACATGTGATTCATTGATAGACTGATGAACATGTATTCAATGTATTGATGTTAGTATTGAAAGGTTATTTCTCAATTTGACACTCATGAGTGATAATGATGAATGTGAAGGGTTTGTATATTGTAGTTGTTGAATCTAGAATTGGTAGGCTTATGCATCCTTTTCTAGAATAATGAATGTGTCTTGACTTGATAAATATGAATCGATAGGCTATAGCATTCCTTTCATATATGAGTAATGAATGTGTCTTGACTTGATGGCTATGAATTGATAGGATTTATGCATTCTTTTCATAAATGATCTAATGTAATGAAGACTCTAGAATCGATTGGCTAGTGGCATTCCTTTCTTAATGAGTCAATGTACCATGATTCGATAGGCTAGTAGCATTACTTTCATGAGTATAAGAATGTAATGGGGGACCATGAATCGATAGGCTTATAGCATTCCTTTCATAAGGACCCTAGAGCTATCATTGAATGTACCACAGATCGATTGGCTTATAGTATTCCTTCCTTGGTAATGATGTATCATGGGTCTATAGGCCTATGGCATTCCTCCCTAATACATTAATGTAATGTGAATGAAATAATCTATGGGAATGTAGGCTAATCACCGAGTGGATATGGTTATATGGAAACTCTCCCAATGTTAGGCTAGAGTTCCAATGAACATCTTCCTATCCCATAACTATGTGCCCACATAGGATATTAGCCAGCATATTTTATCCAAGCTAAGGATTCATCCGAGCTAATGTTATCGTTCTACCTTAGGCAAGTGGAACACCTCTTTACGGTGTGGGGCTTTATGATACCGAATTCCATGTCTAGCTTGCATGGTGTATGTCGGTTAAACACTTATTCCCATCATGTGAGATGTGCACTCTAGTTACTTGATAGTTACTACTAAGTGTAGGTAGTACTATGGGATGCTATCTATACATTGCACGAGTAGGCTTTGAAGGTGTTATTGTGAGTTCTCTAAGTCCTAATGACTAAATGTGTGAAAGCCCTCAAAATGCATGAAGGTGTCCTAAAAGAATCTAATGAAGATTGCTGACTTATTGTCTAAATAAAATGATGAATGTGTAGCTTATATTGATGAAATGAGTTACTTAGCATGTTGTGTTGAATTGTACAGGTTCTTATTTATTGTAGCCTTGAGGAACACCTAGATGTGTATGAAGTATGGGCTGCCACTTCATGTCTTACTTAGGTGTATCTTAGGGTAACTTTAGAAATAGGTCCTAAGATGATGAAATGAATTACTAGACTCATGTTCTTATGTGTTGTATGTTGGTATTAGTGGAGCATGATTACTTGTAATATGAAGCATGATTAATAGTGAGTTCACTTTTGGTGACCTTAGGGTGATGCTTAGGTGTGGATAGTGGTATGGGACGCTATATATATATTGCACAAAGTGTTACTTGAGGGTTGCTTGGGGTGAAGGTGAAAAGGTAAAGGTAATGGTTTATATGTTGAACATGTCTATAATATGGATAATGTCTTGTATGTTGGTTGTGACTTGTATTATGCCTACTATAATTGTACTCATGAGGTTTTATCAAAAAATGGCATACTAGCATGACTTTCAACAAAATGTCCCTTTTAAAGAATATTTTTGCATTGTCATCATACTGAGTACATTTTTGTGTGCTAACCCATATTCTCTTATTTTTACTACAAGTGTAGGTTCCGGCAAGTGATCGTTTCTAGCTAGAAGTTGAAGTTCTTGGAAAGAGTTTTCCTCTAAGACTCGGTATGTCCTCAATCGAGGACAAAGACTCTTATTGTTCTAGTTCCTTTATGTTTAAGACTTTGTAATAGACATTCTAGTTTTTTTGATTGTCAAGGGCCTTGACCCTATCTTGTTAAAGTTTGTCTTAAGATGGCCATGTGAGGCTTAGTATTTCTGCTGCTTTATGAAAGAGTTTTTAATAGTTTGATTTTGAATGAAGTTTTTAACTCCGCACTATTTTCTATTGTCTATGCAATGAATGAGCTAAGAGTCTTGTATTAGACCTCTTTGAGGTCGAGTATGCCGTGTTACGACTAGGGGGTGCTCTCGGGTTGTGACAAACTTCATATCAGAGAATAAGATTTTGGAAATGGTTCTTAGGATCAAAGTCTCACAAGCCACGTCTAGTACAGTCTTGTTCATCGGTGTGTCGCGACACATCTATGAGCGAGAGGCAATAGGACGTTAGAAGTTACACTTCTTTAATATTATAGAAGTCGTGCCATATATTTTATCTCTATAATGTCTCTCTCTTATTCCTTAGTTAGAAGGTTTTAGGGAGGGGGGTTGGTTGTGATGCCAACTATGGCTATGTGACTTGGTGGATTGAGATGGGAAGATTGTGATGTTGATTTTAGTATGAATGGGTTGCTTTATGGTTATGTGTGATGTTGATACAAGGCTATGATGAGTTTTGAGGTTTGTTGAAAGAGTTGTTGAAATGTGGTGTTTTAGAAATGCCAAGGTGTGATGAGCATGAAGGTTTAGTGAGGTTTTGCTCTGACCTTAGAATTGAAAGGAGTGAAGCTTAGAAGAGCTATTATAAGTTTTCTCTTAAGTGGGGGATAAAGTGCTTAGATGGTAAGGTCTTTGAGCATCCACCCACGATTCGTTAGGCTTAATTGATGTTCTCACCTTTAGAGGTGTAGTGAGTTGCAGAGTTTAGACCCGGTGTGGTAGACTCATATGAGGCCTTGTGTGGTGTGGTAAGGTTGATGGTGAGCAAGAGTTGCTTAATGCGGACCTTCCTAGTTTAAAAGTACCGGTATGTTGATGGTTTCTTGTAAGTTGTGAATGTCTTGATTAAGTTTCCCTTGTGGTGTTCATGATAATCCTTGGTTGGGTTTACTCCTAAGTGGGCGATAGTATGTTAAACAGTAAGGTTGTTGAAAGTGTTGATATCCTTATCTCTTTCCTTCTATTCTTATTCAAGCATGAGACCTAGAGTTCCTAGTAGCTTGTTGCATGTTTTGGAGTCTTGTGTGAATATGAGTTTCCATAGTCTCCTTATGTTGTGCATGTTCTAATTGAATTCTTGTATAGTTGAGAAAAATGAGTTTTCAAAATAGTGTTAGATATGCATCTATGATGAGTTGCCTAAATATTTCATGAGTTGACTTGTTGAGCATGCCTACGTGTGTTATGGAAAGACTTGCATAATGTGCTTTAATGAGATAATTGCATAGTGCTATTAAACTGTTGTAATGAGCATGATGTGACTTGGAGAAGGAAGTTCCTCCAATGAAATGAGAAATGTAATGTTTGGGTGCATGATGAGTTGTAGATGTAGTTCCTACCTTCTTGTTGTGTTTTGAGCTTATTGATGTGGAGTTGATGTTTCCTCCTATGTTTATGCATTTGTATTGATGTTGTATGCATGATT